>WWET01002596.1:205472-217823 GCA_011038615.1 Limnodynastes dumerilii | reverse complement strand
AAATGTTTCCCCCCCCCCCCCCCCGCCATAGCTGACAAGTATAAATACATTTGTGCTGCCGCAAAGCGTCACAGATGTTGGGTCACTTACCTCTATTCTGCTTCTCACCCTACTTCCTTTTTCTTCTTCCTTACCTTTTCTTTCCTTAGGTACCTGACAGAGAATAAAAAATTGTATATATATATATATAAGCAAATCCACAGGTGTGGAATGTCAGCACATACCTCAGGAGAATTGGAACCGGGTGCAAGGCTAGCAAATAAAATAACAGTACTATGGTTAATCACCAAAGCCAGCACACTATTAGTTGCCAAACTTTAAATCAGTTTTTATTACATAAGCATTCCCATAAGGTGAAAACACACAATTCAATCTAACAAGACATTATACACGTTTAATATACTAGGATATACTAGGATGCTCCTTGGGACTTTGTTTTTCTTAAATTTTATGTACTGTCTAAGCATAAAGCTTATGTGAACACTTAACCTTATTTGCATAGGGGGTATTGCTAATGGCCATGTCACATGTTGGAATCAGCGCAATAGGAGGCTATTTTGTTTATTATTCTCCAGTATTAGATGCCTGAATTAGGGTTTAATGTAGGTGGTTATGCATTTGGTTATGTTGTGATGGGTCATTTAATGGACCAGTTGGTGATGTATTATAAATACTTTGTATTGGATTCTTATGTCTTGTTAAATTGATTTGTGTGTTTTCACCTTATGGGAATGCTTATGTAATAAAAACTGTTTTAAAGTTTGGCAGCTAATGGTATGCTAGATTTGATGATTAACCATAGTACTAGATAGATAGATAGATAAATAGATAGATAGATAGATAGATAGATAGATAGATAGATAGATAGATAGATAGATAGATAACAATAAAACACATACACACATTTTTCTATATATATATATACACGCAAACACACACACCTAGATATAATGATCTATACATAAGTATATATCTACACACACATCTTGTATACCACACACAGACAAAACATACATACATGCACTGCTCACACAAAGCATACCCATACCTCTTAAGCCTCAATTGTCTGCCCCTTTTAATGTCCAGCCTCCATCGTCTGCCCCTTTTAATGTCCAGCCTCCATGTCTGCCCCTTTTAATGTCCAGCCTCCATGTCTTCTCTTACTTACCTTTGATGTCTTCTCCCTTCCTCCTGGAGCCCTGTAGGACCAAACCTGTTACTGTGAATGGCAGTGACTGAATCTATGCGGTCACTGCCCTTCTAGAAACAGATTTGATTCTACAGGCCCTGTATTATCAGTACCGCACCAACATGAGTCCGGGAGAGACATAGTGGAACAGACAGAGAGAAGGAGCGCCGCGGAGGAAGGGAGAAGACATCAACAGTAAGTAACAGAAGACATAGAGGCTGGACATAAGGGGCAGACATGGTGGCTTAACATTAAAAGGGGCAGACATGGAGGCTGTACATCAAAAGGGGCAGACAATGGAGGCTGGACATTAAAAGGGGCAGACAATAGAGGCTGGATATTACAAGTGGCAGACATGGTGGCTGGACATTACAAGGAGCAGACATGGAGGCTGGACATTACAAGGGGCAGACATGGAGGCTGGAATTACAAGGGACAAATAATGGAGGCTGGACATTACAAGGGGCAGACAATGGAGACTGGATATTAAAAGGGGCAGACAATGGAGGCTGGACATTAAAAGGGGCAGATAATGGACGCTGGACATTAAAAGGGACAGACATGGAGGCTGGACATTACAAGGGGCAGACATGGAGGCTGGACATTACAAGGGGCAGACATGGGGGCTGGACATTACAAGGAGCAGACAAGGAGGCTGTACATTACAAGGGGCAGACAATGGAGACTGAACATTATAAGGGGAAGACAATGGAGGCTGGACATTAAAAGGGGCAGACATGGAGGCTGGACATAACAAGGGGCAGACATGGAGGCAGGACATTACAAGGGGCATCCATGGTGGCTGGACATTACAAGGAGCAGACATGGAGGCTGGACATTACAAGGGGCAGACATGGGGGCTGGACATTACAAGGAGCAGACAAGGAGGCTGTACATTACAAGGGGCAGACAATGGAGACTGAACATTATAAGGGGCAGACAATGGAGACTGGACATTTAAAGGGGCAGACAATGGAGGCTGAATAATAAAAGGGGCAGACAATAGATGCTGGACATTAAAAGGGGCAGTCAATGGATTCTGGACATTACAAGGGCAGACATGGAGGCTGGACATAATAATGGGCACACATGGAGGCTGGACATTATAAGGGGTGGACATGGAGGCTGGACATTATAGAGGGCAGACATGGAGGCTGGACATAATAATAAGGGAAAGACATGGAGGCTGGACATGATAATAAGGGGCAGACATGGAGGCTGGACAAATAATAAATAGGCAGACATAAGAGACTGGACAAATAAAAAGGGGGGAGACATATAGACGCTGGACATAATAATAAGGGGCAGATATGGAGGTAGTACAAATAAATAGGCGGATATAGAGGCTGGACATATGAATCCTGGACAAATAATAGAGGGAAGACATATAGATGGTTGTAAAATAAAAGGGGCAGGCACTAGACCTGCTGGTCTGGGTGATGCAAGACACACCCACTTTCTCAGACATGCCCACTGGGTGGTACAAGCCACACAGCCCTAGCAGGCTGCAAAATTTTGTCCCTCTTTCTCAAATGTTGTGAGGTATTCATACCTCCATACATGCATGCACTACACTCACACACACATAACACATGCATGCAATACACTCACAGACATAACATATATACAAACATACATACATGCATACATGCATGAATAGACATAGACTCATAGACATAACATACATGCATGTATTACACTCACACACATAACATACATGCACGCATTACACTCACACACATAATTTACATGGATGCATTATACACACACAACATACATGTGTAACAATCACATACTTACCTGTCAGCAGGCTGAGCAGAGCTGTCCCGAGGTTAACTGAGAGGAAGTGGGGGCAGTCCACTGGGCCGGATTGAGGGCCACATGGGCCTGGAGCTGAAAATTACCAAAGGCCCATACTATATAGTATGCTTTTGGGTAGAATTCATCCTTAAGCACTGCAGTGGGAGGCCTAGAGATATGCAGTGTGTGGAGGCCTATTTTCAGATGGAGGCCTGGGCCTTTAATCCCAATAGCCCCATTGTTAATCTGGCCCTGGCGGTGCATAGCAGCAGAAGGCAATGAGGGAGTAGCACAATGATATCAGCTACTCCCTGATTGGCTAATCGTTAGACACCGGGGGAAGACTGAAAAAAATCTTCAGAGCGAAGCTTCCAGAGAAGGTTGGCTGTGATTACAGAAAGAGGAGCGCTCTAGCTCAACTGCGCCCACCCCTTTTTTGTGCTCAGTTACAGCCCTGCTCCCCCTGCCTGCATTCTCTATTAAAAAATAAAAATAAAAGAGGGAAAAAAATCATAAAAATTGCACCAGTGCTGGGCCCCTTGGTAGATCCAGGCCAGGGTAATTAGTACCCGGTCCCCCCCTCTCGGTGGCCCTGGTCATTGTCAACCTAACATGCCTTTCTTCATAAACTTGAATATCATCTACTTTCTATTAAAGTCACCACCTTTAACAGTCTATACACACCATATTTGTTTGGTTTGCTTTCCTTTCATTGATGCTGATGTTTATTTTTGATGCTGTATTATTGGTCCTTTATTTTAATTCTGGAATTCCAAGAGACTGAAAAAGAACAAATGTAGTCTAACTACAGTGTCTAATTACTGAAGCTCGATCCTGGACAGTAATTATCAGTTTGAAGATGAATGACCATTATTTTGCCAATGATTTATGATTGTAAACTATAGTTGAAATTATTGGCAGAACCTTCTGATGTCTGTAAGGTGTTGGTGGTGTTCTGAATGGAAATTATTCCAATCAGCTTTGAGTTTATTCGGCAAAGCAGAAATTGATATTTTTAGTGTTACACAAAGGGTTAATTAACCCTAGCAGTTATGCAAGCACATACAGCAGGTAAAAAACAACTACAGTGGAAGTAAGGCTAAGGCACGATACGTCTTTACAGCATGGGTATCATATTTCTAATAGTGTGAATGGGGTCAGCGGATAAGCAGTATAACAGTCAGGGGACGCTAATGCTAACAATCAGTTTCCCCAGCCTGCTGGCACTCACAGAACATGAGGAGACAAGTAGACTCATGAGGAGTCAGTGCTGTTATTGGTGATTTGTGACAAATGCATCTTCAGCCTGAACATGTACCCTTAAATGTTTTATGGCTGCTGCCATCCAGAGCCGTAACTAGAAATTTTAGCGCATGGGGAAAAAAGGAAAAATGGTGCCTCCTCACCTTGAATTCCAAGCTAATTAAACCATAAATACCATAATACTGGTGCCTCCTTAAGATTTGCACCCTGTGCGGCCGCCCCCTATCGCAGACCGCTAGTTACGTCCCTGCTGCAATCACTCCTGCTTCTGTAGCGTGTAAGAGCTGACAGAGGGTACAAGAATCTGGACATTCATGTTCAAGTTGAAGATGTATTTTCACTAATCACCAAGGATTTTTGTTTGTAAAATAGTAGATTAACTATATAGCATATAAGTATGGACAGCTTGGAGCAGAACAGTTACGATTAACTTACTAGTATAAGCTTTCAATTATTTAAAGGGCTTATACAGATACAAAGGTAAATAATTCTTTAAAGAAAGAAAAGTATTAGAACGTGGGCACATGTAATAGTAATATAGTAACATGGTTGATGAGGTTGATAAAAGACAACAGTTCATCATGTTCAACCTATTATGGATCTCCTGCAATCCCTATCTTTATAACTGAAATTAATCAAAATTAAGAAACCTCTATCTGTTGCAATCTAAAAAAAAAATACCTGCTGACCCAAGATGACAATTCTATTTCTCACTGGATCCACTACTGTCCTTTATTTAAATTAATGGTCCTGTTAAACCCTGGATGTCCTTTTCTGCTAAAACTGTATCTAAGCCTTTCTAAAAACATATCAAGTGAATCTGCCGTCACAACCTTCCCTGGCAGTGAATTCCACATCCTGACTGCCCTTACTGTAAAGAACCCTTTCCTTTGCTGGTGTTGAATGTTTCTTTCCTCTAACCTTAGTGGGTGATCCTGTGTCCTGTGTCCAGTCCTTAGGGTAAAAAGTTCCATTAAAGTTCTCTGTATTGACCCATGATGTATTTGTATTTATAGTAATCATATATAATAAATATATTAAAAAGGAGTGGTCCCAGCACAGAACCTTGAGGTACACCGCTTAAAACTTTTGACCAATTGGAAAATGTTCCATTTATCAGAACTCTCTGTTCCCTATTCTCCAACCAGTTTTTGACCCAAGTACAAATGTTTCCTAGACCCAGTTTCCTTATTTTGTGGACCAACCTCTTGTGTAGCACTGTATTAAAGGCTTTTAAAAAAAATAATCTAAGTAGACAACATTGACAGCATTACCCTGGTTTGATTCAAACTAACTTCCTCATAGAAGCTAATTCGGTTAGTTTGGCATGAACCATACCTCACAAATCCACGCTGATTCTCACTAATAATCTTATTGCACATCAAAAAATCCTGTATATTATCACTTTCCATCAGATTCCCAACTATTGATGTCAGATTTGCAGCTCTATGATTACCAGGTTGTGATCTTATTCCCATTTTAAACAATGGCACTACATCTGCTATACGCCAATCCCTTGGTACAGAGCCTTGGTACAGAGCCTGATGAAATTAAATCTATGAAAATTAAGAATACCGGTCTAGCAATTTCTGAATGTAGCTCCATCAGAACCCTTGGGTTTGCCATCAGGACCTGGAGCTTTTTTATCTTAATTTTCTTCAATTGCCTTTGAACTTCCTCCTTTTTCAAACAAATAATAAGCAATCGTACGGTTGTATTTTCATTTTTATGTATTATTCCTACCATTTGTTCCTCTCTAGTAAACACTGATGAAAAGAAAGTGTTTAATACCACTGCTTTTTCCTTTTCATCATTTATTAATCCACCCATCTCACTTTTTAGGGGTCCTATATTGTCTTTTCTGATACCTTTGCCATTTATATACTTAAAAACTATTTAGGGTTTGTCTTACTTTCTTTTGCAACTTGTTTTTTATTTTCTATTTTTGCCTGATTTTTTCTGATTTCCTTTTTGCATTTTTACTGCGTTCCTTATAAATACGGAAGGACTCCTCAGTTCCTTCAGATTTAAACAATTTAAATGCATGCTTCTTCTTTTTCATTTTATCCATAACCTTTTTATTTAGCCATATTGGCATTTGTTTTCCATAGGAATGAACTTATGCGTGTGGAGTAGATCCAGAACTATGTTTGCCGTACGTTTATTCGTGTAGCGTATTTTCGTGTGTGCATATTCTATACACTCCCCTAGGCACACCCCTTGAACGTATGTATTTTGTCAAGATACGCTTTCCAAACCCTACCTTAACTTTTGTGAACGTAACCGCAGTGATACACACACGTACGTATGGGCAACACGAATTTACGCAGCTAAGCACGCCCATACTGTACACTTTAAATACAACCCCCTGCCTACTTAACGTATTTCAGACGTATTTTGGCACGCCCACGCGTAAGTATTTACGTGACACATGGCCCATACGTTCACAATTACTCTACGTTACTGTGCGTATTTTCTATGGTGCACATGCAAAGTACTTACCAAAAGGCGATTTTACGTCTCCGCCACACGTAAATTCGCTCATGAGCGTTGTTCTGGATCTGGCCCAATATCTCTAATAACTAGAGGAAACTAAACAAAATATTACTTCACTAAAAAGGTTACTGATACTGAGAGTGGAATAGCCTAATTGATTGCTGCTTTATTACAATACAATACATTTTACATAAGAAGAAACTAGTACATAGTATTTAATGTCAGTTTGTACCATCATATAATAAATTGGCACATGCCTTTGGAGACCGTGGGCTGTATTCACAGATCCGTTTTTACGGCGGATTGCGTGCGTATTTTTAGGAGCGCATTAACTGCGCATGCGCAGTAACTTTTTCCATGCAAATTACTTGGGGGGCAGCATTTAAATGGCAGTTTAAGGGCGCGGCTAGATAAATATGTACGTACGTAAGTAACATACACACGTAAGTACATACGTAGAGTTAAGGGTGCCCTATAGAGGTGGAAGTCACCGAAAACCCATCCGTGCGAGGAGAGTGTTATGGGTGTTGTCTTGCTACGTGCATGCTTAAAAATGCGCACATAGTAAATACAGATCTGTAAATACGGCCCCGTGTTGCATATAAAGTAGGGATCTTTGTTGAGGTGTTCATAGGTTCACTTACAGTGAACTATGGCATGGAAGGAGGTTGGCCCTATTCATGTGTTAGCTTGTAGCCTATGCTCTACCTTATTATTTTTGTTGACAAGACCAAAGTAGCTAAATACTGTAGGAAGTTAAAATGTATATGGATTGTTAAGGTATTCTAATCCTGATGATAATTGAGGAGCAATGCAAACAGTGCTAAGTGCTAAAATTTAACAACAAAAACAAACTGCAATACAAGAGGGACATAGTGAAATACTGACTGCTTTTATATCAGTTTAAGGTTTATGTAAGACATGCCTCCTCCCAGGCAAAATCTGTCCATATATTTACATTTTCTTCCTTCAATGCAACAAATTTGCTGTTTTTGTTGCTCTTACTCAAAAACATACCTCAATTATTAAGTAATTATAACATAAAATTAATAATAAAAAAAATATTACAGTTGTTCATCTTTTTCACAGATAAATTGCAAAAGCAGACTTTGCTGTGGTGGTGCACATTTAAGGTATTTTGTGTTAAAAATAGTTTAGTTTGTTTCTGATATATTTTCTATATGGGTAACTATTAAGTGCAGTAAATAATTACCCACCTATTAATTGAGAAGTATTCTTTATACTTTCTATTGCTATAGCAGGACCATACAATTTTAACAGTCTATCCCGTTTTTGTGTATGCTTATGCCCAAAATAAAATCCACATTTTTGTGCTTTTGTATATAGAACTTGAGGCCATCAAAAGTCTCTTTTAAGTTATAGATACCTCTTGTTAACAGAATAAATTTGTTTTTATGTTGTCACGTTACTTGAATGCATTGTGTATTCAGCATATCATCGTGCCATGACCATGCTATGTAGTTAAAAAATGAAACATGTTTTTTATCCAGCTTCCAACAATTTAGGAGTGTACATTGCCTTTTACAGTCTTATATGATGGCTGAAAACCTAGCTCCCAGTCTGTGGGACTGGAAAGGACGGAGCAGATGTCCCATTAGGAGCAAGTTAAGATGAGTTTCCGTTAGTAGGAGGAATTCCCACACACCCTGCTGCCATCTGCCTATTAGATCTGTGCCTCATCAGTTTGGGCCATGTGGCTGCAAACCCGTGAATCAAGGATGTAAGATATGGTGCCAGAGGACAGCTGTCTTGATTTGTGAAAAATGATTGATTGTGTCTGCCAGTGCATCATGGAGCTGTTATTGTTAGATAGTATGCTGAGCAGATAGGCATCTGTGTGTAAAGTGAGAGAAATGGAGCAGGAAAAGAGTATTAACAAGCCCATCTTCCCGCTGCATATTTACTGAGATACTTCTGATTTGCCTCTATCTATACAAATAGGACAAGTCTGCAAACCATTCAGGTGCTTACTGCTTCATTATTAGTGGAAAGTATTCAAATGATACAGGCATGTATGTAATTTGACAATTGTGTATGAACCTGAGCCAAGGTGATTGACAGTGATTTATAGGAGTCATAAAAAAATAAATCTCAGAGCGCAGATACAATAATCAGGACTGCCAGCCCGATTTACTTCAAAAAGAAAAGAGCGAATATATTCTGTATCAAGCGCTAAAGATTTAAGACTTAAACCTTAGTTAGATAAAAGTAATTTATTAAAAACATACATACAATAAAAATGCATATAAGCCAAATTTGAGATGTAGTGTCACAAGGGAGGCTTATTTCTACAATATATGTGAGATCACTTTGCAATTATCATGGAATAGTGTAATCACACCTTATATAACCTGACCAGGCACTTTCCTTGATTAGGACGCTAAGTCAGGTATCTGTTGTTTTTATATAACTTTGTCCATGAATTCCACCAGCTAGTACATTGTAACTAAAAAGTTGCAGATATTCAGTGTATGTAATTTGCTATGTATGTCACTTGTTTTATGCATATTTTTGTGCCATTTTCTTTTGTATCAAAAATCCTTAACACTCCAGAAAACCAGTATGTGTTGCAGAAAAATATTAAAACAATAGGTTGAAAAAACTTATTAAGTTATTAAAGTACATCAATTTTTATTTTTTTCTTCTTTTTTGATAACTCCTATTTTCCAAACCTCCTTTATTAGAATGACATAACATGCAGTGGAATCTCTAATGGGACTGGGTCCAGACTAACCGTTTAGGAATGTTTTCTGATCCAAGCAAGTGGAAAACTACCACAAATAGTGAGTGCACATTTGTCCTCAGGATCCAACCTTCTTTCCAAAGGTGTGGCGGGACAGGGCACAATGCCAGCATGTACACATGGTAGGTGGGGGTAGATATGTAAATTGTACATAACTGCCTTGGTTAAGCCCTAACATACAATCCTCATTTAAGCACCAGGCCTATTTTCTGTGGACCTTTATTTATTGTTAGGCTCCTTGATGAAATGTATATAAGGCATGCATATTTATTAAAGTTTTGCATTGCTTAAGCATGCCCTCCATAAATGTTAACTATAATCTGATGTGGTTTTTACAGCATCATCACTTTATTTTCAAGCACAGCATCAGCAAGGATCTCATGCTGAATTGTCGCAGGATCTAGCCTTCCAGCCACTCCACTCACTAATACAGATATATGATATGAGGATCCAAATCGTCCCTGGGAATATGTCTCTTCTGCATGCACTGTTAGAAAAAAAAATCATCAATTTTCTAGTCCTAGTGATCAGAAAATGTGGATCTGGTCCTTGGTTATTTAATATAACATGGAGCATGGACAACATAGTCCGTACTTTATCCTACCATAGGCTCAAGCTTTATGTGATAGCAAATGGAATATGATAACTTTACTATTAAAAGCAGTAAAAGAAGCGGTAGTTCAATACTGTATACCACCCCCTTTTATTATTGTGTTTAATAGCTATTTTCATCCCTCCTTAGATGCAAAGTTCCCTAACTTGAATACTTAACTTAAAAAATAAGCCAAAAAGTACCCTTATATGAGGTTTTAAGATTTTTTTTCAGCCCTAGTTAAAAATTAGGCAAAAGGCTTAGAGGTCTGTAAGAAATGTGGCATTACAATGGTGGGTGCTGATATAATTTTTTCTTTATTCCTCCTAGATTGTTTTGATGTAATGTTTCCTCCCACCAGCCTGGAGGAGACAGACAAATTAAGTCACTTGCTAAAGCACAGCATCTTTCTACAGACAGTTCCCTGTTTCCCCACAGTAGGGCTTCATATATTATTAAGCCGACCCCTATTGCTCAACTCGCCTCTCTCAACACAACTGAGAGCACACAAACAAGGCAGAACAAAACAGGGACAATTGGTGACAAATGGATGGTACAAAATCTTGTATCAGGGTTGTTATGGTGATATCAGTCAGTCACAGAGTAAAGAGCCAGGATGTGGTAGGAGAAGCAAGACAAAGCCATCCACTCACATTCTGTATACCACAGATGCACTGCTTAAAATTAGAACAGCAATACCAATATTAAGTCATTTATCTGTTCCTGATAATACATAGTTAACATTGTTAGCTGTTGCCTCATTAAGATCTCTGCAGATACATTATTTGTTTATGCTTTGTTGACTCTCTGGGTTTGATGCTTAGTTCTGCATAATTTATTGTAATATGCAATAAACATGATCACATGGAGCTAATTCATTTGTAACTATATTTATAGCTATATATACATCTTTTCGTGGTGATTTAGTGAGGTAGCGGAAGCTTGGAGCCTTAATATAGGATTTGTTCATGAGTCAGTTGGCAAAGGGATTCAAGCTTGACGTGGCTTGACCAGGCATAGATATGAACTGGTGCAGACTTGATGTGGACTGGACCAGGACTGGAACTGGAGCAAGACTTGACGTGGACTGGACCAGGACTGGAACTGGAGCAAGACTTGACTAAACCTGGACTGGACAAGGACTGGAACTGGAGCAAGACTTGACTAAACCTGGACTGGGCCAGGAGTAGAACTGGAGCAAGACTTCACTGAACCTGGACTGGGCCAGGAGTGGAACTGGAGCAAAACTTGACTGAACCTGGACTGGTCCAGGAGTGGAACTGGAGCAAGACTTGACTTGGCATGTACCAGCTGACTTGAACTGGAACAGGGTTAGACTTGACCTGGGCTGGACCAGGTGGCTTGAACTGGACAAGGATTAGACTTGACCTGGGCTGGTTACGTGACATGAACTGGAACAGGATTGACAGTCTGCAGACAGCTGAGGTCTTGAGGCTGGAGCAATACTCTACAGTCTGTTGAACAGGATAGATAGTCTACAACAGCAGAGGTCTTGAGGCTGGATCAATACTCTGCAGGCTGTTTAAAAGGATAGACAGTCTGCAACAGTAGAGGTCTTGAAGCTGGAGAAATACTCTACAAGCTGTTGAACAGGATAAACAGTCTGCAACAGCAGAGCTCTTGAAGCTGGAGCAAAATACTGCAGTCTGTTCTTTGCTGACAAGGGGAATCAGGCTGATTGCTGCAGCTGAGCAGCAGGCTGCAAGCTGAAGCCTGAAATCAGAGATCTCACGAGAAGCAAGACAGGAACCAAGCACCCTGAGTGAACAAGTTGTTCTGGCATTGAGGACTCAGTGCTCTGGGTTTCAATAGAGCGGGCCGGATTCACAGCCCCGGACATATTGCACATACGTCCTTAAATTACATATAATAGCTACTATTAACTATTTTACGTAATCTACGTATCATTTTGTTACGTAGATTCCTTATATGCCGTCTTAAAGACCTGTGATCAATAGCAGCAGCACTCCCTATCGTTGGTTTGCTCTAATGAATGCAGGTTGACTGATCACAGCATATACTAACTGTCAGCATGGATTTTAACAATCCGTGCCTATACTATATAGAAACACATCTGAGGATGGTGTTAGTCTAAGTATTCCAGCGGTCACCCTATATACCCCCCCTTTCCTAGCCCTAATAGCTGTGGGAGGAAAAGGGGGTTATATATTGGTATATATCTGCTGGAATACACTACAATGTGTGCATGTAAATAAAAAAAATTAT
>WWET01002596.1:165774-179352 GCA_011038615.1 Limnodynastes dumerilii | reverse complement strand
TAAATGTCCATACCGCCACTTCTAAACGTCTATACTGCCACTTCCAAATATTCACTTCAACCACTGGTCTTGTCTAGCTGTTAAAAACATAACCAGTACAGAAGACTTCATTCTGAGAATTCAGATCCGCATTAGAAGTGCAGAGAAAGTAAAGACGTGAGTTCAAAATGCAAGAATTTTCTGGTCTTAGTGACTGGAAAATGTCCCTCAATAAATGTCATAAGGTACATGTGAGAACAGTTATTTCAGCCAGTCTGCTGTATAAATAAGGGGTTCCTCTGGAGCATTTTAGGAATGGCAAGAGGAACCTGGACCAATTGCAATAGACACAGGTAGGGGTATTGATTAATAACTAAAACAGAGAATGTGATGACAGAGATGAGTCACTTTACCCATCTAGTCTGTCTATTTTGTGTTTAAACCATAGACCCTATTTGGCCCTCAACTTAATACTTACTGTATCCTTAATATTAAGTTTTAACTTTTTAAAGTATTTATTTATTAATGTAAAATAATGACACAAAATACAGTATTTCAAATATTTTTGATGTTTTCATTCTGACTATTTGCATCATAATAAACATGTGGTTGTATTGTATAAATTAAATGATTAAATCTGACATTTAAATGAGCCTTTGTAAATTATGTATAGTGCACATTTTTTACCTTTTAAATCTAAATAATATGAACACCCCTGCCCTACAACTACAGTGCATGGTGGTCGTAAATCAATGCAATTGATGATGTCATGATGACAGCAGGATATTGTTCACCAAGCTTGATTGCAATCAGCATGGCCAACTTCTTGTTTCTTCTTACCACGCCAGTTTTACACCAAATTGAAAGGTGGCACAGCCACAATAATGACAGTGAGAATAGCTTTAAATTGTAGTTCAATTCACTGACAAAAGTAACAATATGCAAAAGAACTTAGAGTCAGTTAGTACATAAAAAGTTTACATATGTCTTGCTTTGTCTTAAAAAATAATAAACTAAAAAAAGGTTAACTTACGGAGAGATGTTCTAAATATTTCAGATAAATATGTTAAAAACATGTTATTAATATTTCAGATTTAAGCTAGAGACGCACTTGTCCAATTCTCTTTACATCCAACTCCCAACCAGACTGTTTACACATTCCTACAACAGACCAAAAAATTCAAATAGAAGTAATTTAATTTAGAAACAACATATTTAACCAAAACAATTTATCCCTAATCAATGACTTGCTTTCAGCTGCTTTTTCGTCATGGCCAAGGACTATATCCCAGTCCCACCATAAGCTACCACCTCTACCACCCAAATGATGGAAAGGATTCAAGTCATTTTCAACATTGGGTATAAAACCACCACACCACTAATCTTCTCCATCAACTTTGCAAGTGCCCTGTTCAGTTGTAGTTATAGTGTAAGGAGGTGCATGTGGGTTTTAGTGTAAGGAGGTGCATGTGCTGGGTGTAGTGTAAGGGGGTGTATGTGTGGTGTGTAGTGTAAGGGCATGTATGTGTGGTGTGTAGTTAAAGAAGGTGTATGTGTGGGGTGTAATGTAAGTGGGTGTATGTGAGTTATTAAAAATAAGTAAAAAATAAATATATCTTCCCTGACTCTCCAGTGTCATCGTCACATCCAGATCGGGCCATGCTGTGTGCACCCTGTGTCACACTGTAAGACAGGCAGCAGCATCTGTAAAGTCTGTATTGAAAATGGGGTTCAGAGTGGGGAATGTATTTGTGTTATGATGTGTAATGTAAGGGGGGTATGTGTGATGTGTAATGTAAGGGGCGGTATGTATGATGTGTAATGTATGGTGTGGTGTGTGTGATGTGTAATATAAGGGGCGGTATGTGTGATGTGTAATGTAAGGGAATGTTTGCGTGATGTGTAATGTAAGGGGGGAGGGGTATGTGTGCTGTGTAATTTAAGAGGGTGTATGTGTGATGTGTAATGTAAAGGTGTGCGTGTGTGTGATGTGTAATTTTAGGGGCTGTGTGTGTGTGTGATGTGTAATGTAAGGGGGGGTATGTGTCATGTGTAATCTAAGGAGTTTATGTGTGATATGTAATGTAAGGGGGTGTATGTGTGATGTGTAGTGTATGTGTGATATGTAGTGTAAGGGGCTGTATGTGGGATGTGTAATGTAAGGGGTTATGTGTGATGTGTAATGTAATGGGTTATGTGTGATGTGTAATGTAAGGGGGTGTATGTGTGATGTGTAATGTAAGGGGGGGTGTGTGATGTGTAATGTAAGGGAATGTTTGCGTGATGTGTAATGTAAGGGGGGAGGGGTATGTGTGCTGTGTAATTTAAGAGGGTGTATGTGTGATGTGTAATGTAAGGGTGTGCGTGTGTGTGATGTGTAATTTTAGGGGCTGTGTGTGTGTGTGATGTGTAATGTAAGGGGGGGTATGTGTCATGTGTAATCTAAGGAGTTTATGTGTGATATGTAATGTAAGGGGGTGTATGTGTGATGTGTAGTGTATGTGTGATATGTAGTGTAAGGGGCTGTATGTGGGATGTGTAATGTAAGGGGTTATGTGTGATGTGTAATGTAATGGGTTATGTGTGATGTGTAATGTAAGGGGGTGTATGTGTGATGTGTATTATAAGTGGGTGTATGTGATGTGTAATGTTACGGGGGTTTTTGTGATGTGTAATATAGGGTAGAGGTTTATTGTGAGTGGGTGTATGTGGGGTGTATTTTGAGGTGGTGTATGTGGAGTGTATTGTGTGGTGGTGTATGTGGGGTTTAGTGTAAGAGGGTATATGTAAGGTGTAGTGTAAGGAGGTGTAATGAAAAGGGGGGGGGGGGGTTTATTAAATACTGAAAATAGTAAAAATAAATAAAAATTCTTACCTGACTCTCCAGTGTCCGCTTTAGTCCTGTCCGCTCCATGCTGTGTCACACTGTAAGACAGGTAAGTCAGCAGCATGTATAAAGGCTGTGTTGCCCATTGTGTGTAGTGGTGTGTTATTAAAAAATGAAAACCGTGAAGATAGATACATAAATAAAAATAAATGAATAAATCATTCTTACCTGACTCTCCATTGTACAAGGCTGGTCCATGCTGCGCAGCTGAGTCTGGATAAGAGGCCCCGCCCCCAAGACCTCCGCACTGCCACCCGTTCTGCTGCTCCACTGCCCTACTATTTGGAACAGGTAGCGGTGTCTGCAAGCCGGCTGTGCAGTGATCGCGCGTTCAGGCTATCAAAGACGGATGCCCGTCAGCATAGATGACTGCTTATTGAAGTCATCATACAGCCTCTCCCACACTGCTTGCTGACTGGCATCCGGCTTTGTCAGCTTGAACGCGTGATTACTGCACAGCTGGCTTGCAGACACCGCTACCTGTTCCAATGTAATAGCAGGGCAGTGGAGCAGCAGAACGAGTGGCAGTATGGAGGACTTGGGGGCGGGGCCTCTTACCCAGACTAAGCTGCACAGCATGGACCGGCCTTGTACAATGAAGAGTCAGGTAAGAATGATTTATTCATTTATTTTTATTTATTTATCTATTTATTTTTACTGTTTTCATTTTTTTTCACAGAGCACAGCATCCGCACATATTGAAGCGGATATTCACCAGCACCACCTGCCAGGGTCAGCGCCACCCAAAACTTTGGGTCTGCCCACTGTGCCCAGCAGGATCCGCCAAGCGCAGCAGCTCACACAGCAGCAGGAGGCAGCCCAGCAAGGGATCCATGTCTCTGCTTAGCTGCTGGAGCACTGCCTCCACTACTAAACAGCCGACACTTCCCCTCCACCACCAGACGTCCGGAGCATGCAGTTGACAGCTGGAGACCCAGAGGTACGATCCGACACTCCTGATTGCAGTGACAAGTCTGCTAAATGTGAGTAACACTGCTGACTCCAGTAAGTGCTATTTGTTTGTATATTTAATGTTGGTTACATTTATATGCAGTGGTGTTACTATGCACTATGTACTTTATGTATTTTAAAAGTGTTGTAAATGAGGGGATGTATGTGTGTTATACAATGTTTAGGAGTAAAAATACTGCAGGGACTTCACATTCAAATCTCCCATCCCCTGGCTCGTGCAGTGAATAAATTATGACGTCACTGGGAGTGCGGGGGAGGCGGGAGATCCTCACAAGTCGGTTAGGAATAATTCTTTAATGAAAGGAAATTAAATACTCATTATTTCTTTGTGTGCCCATGCTCTATCCCAAAACACCCACCTGTCCACCAGGAGGAGGTAATATGGCTGACTTCTCCTCCAGCACACAGAGTAAAATATCTGTGCGAGGGACGTCAGCCATGTTTCTCCTCTCATGTGAAGGCATTCTCAGTGCACCCAGCAGAGGGCTCTTACTTGACATGCGCAACGTTATGAAGTTTGGGACATTTCCTATATAATGGGCACATTTTCCTCACACTTTCCTATCTTTTCCTCATTTATCTTAATGCGTGAAATACTTTCTGAGCTATAGCCCCTCAAACACCATGCCCCCCTCCTCTCCCAAAGTCAATGGCGGCATGCTGTTTATTATAGTCAACCTTAATATAAGGGCACGACCGTATATATATATACTGTTATCTCATTTTCATATTTATGATGAATGGAAAACAATTAAATGCTGGTTATACAGTAAGAAAAATAGAGAAGGGTATCCCTGTCAAAACAGGAGCCATAACTTTAATATACTCTCTCAACTCCTGGTGGCCCCCTCACACTCATCCTCTCTACCTCTCACTGCACCTCTATTGCTTTATTTTATTTAACTTTTATGTTTTATATTATTTTTATATTCAAATTGCACTACGTTGTGCATATTGATAGTATCTTGCCGCTACATCTTTAAACATCAGTTAGGCCAAACAGCCTCAACATTCTTTGCTACAAATGCTCTGTGGGAAACAGAGTTGCCAGTGGTGTTAAGCCTTCTTTTGAAACTTAGTTGCAGAAAGTTAATACTTAATATATTGGCAAGCATTGTTTATTGGACTGAAACTTACAGTTCTGAATACTAACTTCAGCGTAGGGACGCTGGGGGACGTCCCCTCCAGCGTCCCTACGGCGCTACTATTGATGCCCGATCTACGGGTTATGGCCGCTGTACTAGCGACGGCGGCTGTAGCTCTGGATCAGGCCCAATAGCACTAAGTCAGCACAAAAATTGGGTGGAGTGCATAACTGGATGAAAAAAGATTTTTATATATGGTATTCTCATAAATATATAAAAGGCACTGGTATGTCATACCACAACAAAAGGCGAGCCAAAATCAAATGATACACAAAAAAACAAACAAAAGAAGACAAAAAAAATGTGACAAGCAATGAAAATAACTGAAGCAGCTTTCAGCACAATGGGCAGATGGAGACATATAAAACAGTAATAAGACACTTTACACAGAGCGCAGATTTAGAACATTAAGTCCTGATTTATGTAATCTTCAAAGTGGTACCGTATTGAATGTCCTTATAGACTTGATAGAGTGAGATAATGTTCTCCCAAGGGGATTTTTTCTCTTTTGGAATTCTTCAGACAGGGCAAGCAATTCCTCCTGACATTTTCTCTCACAGCCAGATCTTAAGGCCCTGGAACGGTGTCTCTTAGCAACACTACAAAAGCTGCACAATGTTAATGACTGGTTTTGCAGTTTCCAACCTGCCTTTATTGTGAGGCGCCCCTTCCCAATCAATCATAGAGCCACCATTTGCAGTGGATCAATGTGGGAGAAGCAGTGAATACGGATAGCATCAACAACCTAGAAAGAAAAGGAAAAAAAGTCATTATAAACGCTCAGCACAAGAGAAATTTATTGTGAGTATAACTTACGGTTTCTCTTCTAATTGATACAACAGTACTTCACTATCAAAGTTTTTTCTTCATATATATGTAATATTGGACAGGACGGGAGAAGAACAACAGAGGTGGAGGGGCCTTTATAAGGTCGATACGCTTATTTCCAAGGGGAGCCATTGTGAGTATAAGTCTGAAGTGGGGGTTTGGACATACCACTAGGATATTACACTATTGTGATTTCTTCTTGTTCTATGTCACGCTATATGGTGGACTGGAAAATTGAAAATAACGTTGTAAAGTTAAAGGAGGAATTGCTTGCCCTGTCTGAAGAATTCCAAAAGAGAAAAAATCCCCTTGGGAGAACATTATCTCACTCTATCAAGTCTATAAGGACATTCAATACGGTACCACTTTGAAGATTACATAAATCAGGACTTAATGTTCTAAATCTGCGCTCTGTGTAAAGTGTCTTATTACTGTTTTATATTATATAATAAGTCTGGTTACCAGATTAATTGTACAGGGTGTGGAGACATCCCTAAGGCATTACACGTAGCTGCCACATTAGAAGCGCAGAGATACACATCCTCCTTCTTTCCAGATGGAGACATATGGTTAGTTGAGAAAATCCAATCCAGTCCACAAGGTTAAATCACAGGAATAATAATATAGTCCAACCAGTTGAAATAAGGCTTCTCTCCAGCCAAAGTAAATAGTCACAGAATCTCACCAAAGTACCATATGGGGCCCAACAGCTGCTGTTTTGGCGCTCACATTGGCGCCGTCATCAGGGGTCCATCTGGAAGCAAGGCTGCAATTGCAATGGTAAGTATACACCCAGGTAACCTTAAGTACACCTACCTCTGCTGCCAGCAATCAATCCAACGGCCTCCCGCCATACCGTGAATCCACAAGCCGGAAGGACGCCGAAGCCTCAGTACAGCCAACCGGGCGTCGGCTGATGACACAATGCAGGCACCAGGTTGCCATAGAAATAGCCACAGCGTCCACCCGGCAATGGAATCACTATCACAGCGGGCACCACTGAAAGAGTGAGGCACACTGAACGAGGTCTATTGATTAAACCAGGGCAACACAAACATAATAATAAAGAAAAAAAAACAATAATAAAAAAAAACTAATAATGAAATACAGTATAACTCATTGAAAAGAGCACTATTTGTTTACAAAATGCACCTCATTAAAAAGAGCAACATTTGTTTACATTATTATTTGTTTACAAAGTGCAACTCATTATAAAGGGCATCATTTGTTTACCATATTATACAGATTGAAATCACATATAATGACCATGTATCAATATCAAAAAAGTAAAAAAAAATTACAAAGAGGGGACAGAAACAATCTTTATTATTCATTTTTTACAGAAAACAAGAAAGAACTAACTCCTCATTCAAACCTTTTGGAGATAAGGTATCAAACGAGTGTATTAATTTAGCTTCCTTTTGTAAAAGAACTAGGTCCCTATTACCACCTCTCCTGAGATGCAGAATTAAGACTAAAGGCATAACTCTTAAATCCTTAATATTATGCCCATGCTACACAAAGTGCCTGGCTACAGGTGGAGTACTTTTACTAATGTTGTAAAGGCTTTTTATATCGACGATCGATGCAATGCAACTCTCTCCTTAAGCATTCTCGAAGTTTTCACAATATATAGTTTAGAGCAAGGACACTTGATAACATACGTCACAAATTTAGTATCACATGTCATCCTATGTTTAATCGAAAACTTCAAATTTTAGGTCGGATGTTCAAAAACATTACCTACCAGCATAAATTGACAATTTTACGCAACCTGCACATCTGTACACGCCTGGCTTACCTCTCAGCCAGCTCTTTTGAGCTACTGGAAGTACATCCCTTTTAACAAGTAAATCTTTCAAGTTACTACTTCTATTAAAGCTAAACATAGGAGGATGCCCACAATATCACCAGTTTGTACAATATGCCAATATCTATTTACAGTTTTACGTAAGCAATCAGACATGGTAGAAAAAGTATTAAATATCATACGTTTTTCTTTTTGATCCTTATTCCTATCACCAACTAGAAGAACTTGTCTATCCAACAATAAGCATCTCTCTATTACCTCCCTAACTTCTCTAGTATTGTAGCCTCTCTGTATGAAACGCCTTCCCATTTCCTCAAGGGCAGGCAACAACATATCTGGATCTGAAGTGGTTCTCACCACTCTCAGCATCTGGGAAAACGGAAGCCCTTTCTTTAGGGATCTAGAATGGAAGCTGTTAGCCTCAAGCAAAGTATTTTTATCCGTGCTTTTCCTATATATTTGTGTTAAAAAGCCTCCTGCCGATCTAGTTATCAACACATAAAGCTTAATGTACATTCATTGTAATTTACTGTAAAACGAATCAATCCTTCAATGTTGTTCAATTTGTCAACACATCGTTCCAAATCCATAACAGAACCAGACCACAAAATAAATAAATCATCTATAAACCTAACAAAAAATTGTATGTAACTGGAGAATTCAGGATCATCAAGGATATATTTGGATTCATATCCATGCATATAGAGATTCGCGTATGCCGGCGCCATATTCGACTCCATTACCGTTCCCTGTCGCTGTAAATAATAAGTATAGTGAAACAAAAAATAATTTTTAGTCAAAACAAATTTCACTAATGACATAAAAAAAATCAACGTCAGGTCCTTCATAAAGATCTGAAGTGGCGATGAGGTCGAATATGGCCCGCATACCAGAATCATGGGTAATGTTAGTATACAAACTGGTGACATCTAAGGTCACCAGAATGCATGACTGAGCCAGATGATTAACTCCTTGGAGCTTAACCAAAAAATCTGTGGAATCTTTAACATAGGTAGAAGTATGCAAAACTAAAGGCTGTAAAAAATAATCAGTATATTGTGAAATTGGTTGACATAAAGATCCCCTCGAGGAAATTATTGGTCTCCCCGGGGGTTTAAACAGAGATTTATGCACTTTAGGGAGCATATAGATCAATGGGGTAACTGGATGGTCCTGTTTTAAGAATTTACATGTTTCCATATTAATTAATCCATCTTTCACCGCAACATCCAACATAGTATCAAGCTCCTTCTTGAACACGTTGGTAGGATCATGTTTCAATGCAACATAACAATCATTATCGAACAACTGTCTCAATACCTCTTGCACATAATCCGTTTTATCTAATAAAACGACAGACCCTCCCTTATCAGCTGGAGTAATAACTAAATTTTCATTATGTTGTAATGATGAAACTGCCTGCTTTTAATTGGCTGTCAAGTTAGAATATTTGATTTTACCCCGATGCCAATTTCTCAACATGTCACGGCGTACCAATCGGATAAAAGTCTCAATTGATGCATTATTTACCAAGGGCTCAAAGCGCAACTTAACACTAATTGGATTTGCAGATGGATTTGCAGATTTAGTAGATGTAGAATCTTTGAAAAAATCTTTTAACTTCAATTGCCTCTTAAAGCGATATAAGTCCAACTGTAGGTCAAACGTATTTGGACAATGGGTAGATACAAAAGATAGTCCTCTACTTAGAACATCCATCTCATATTTTGTTGGAACATATGATTACAAGTTGTAGATAACTATTTCTTGTTCTGTGCAGTTCCCTGCTTTCCTATGTTTTCTAACCCCCCCCCGTCTGGGGCGTTTTTTCGAATGTTGTTCCGAGTGCTCACTTTGGACCCTAAAAAATTGGGTCTTTTAACTGACTTGTTACGTATAGAATTATCAGAGTCACTAAAAGAAGTGGCTGAATCCATCTCAGTTAATGGCCTGTCTGCTCCTTTGTATGTCTGGTGCTTAAAGAAAGGTTTTCTGGAACGATAATAATTGTTATATTGGGTCCACATGTATACTCTTCCCTCCTTTTAGTCATCCTTGACAGTTTCATATTTACTCTTTTTAAACATCAATCAATTTTTATGCAATTTCAGTGATTAATGATAAATTTCAGCTGCTGAGTCCACATCAAATGCTAAGCTCTCTGTATCCGTAAAGAATTTTTTGGAAATCTGTTCATTGGTATAACTCTTAGTGCCAATATAAAATTCTTGTTCAGTAGAGGTATCCTCCATATTTGCAAGATAATAAATTCCACACAAAGTGGGTAGAAACAACTTGAAAAATCCTTTTATAATAAAAAAGAGGTGCTACCATACACAGCTAACCAGATGTAGAAATGACATAAAGATATTTAGCCAAAGGCTATGGTGCACACTCACTATATTAGTACTGTCCAAGGGTGGTACACGACTATCAGAAATTCGAAATTTAAGCACATTCTAGATTTGTATAATTTAGATACTTTCGCAATTGCAAAAAATCTAAATAGAGAGCATTCGAAAATAACACATTCGAAATAGAAACATATTCGAAATGTGAATGTTTCTTAATAAAAATCATTTCAAAATGGGAACATGTAGAAAATAAAAAAATACGAAACAGCGAAAATTCGAAATGCAAATTTTTGCAATTTAGCATTCGAAATAGAGGATTTCGAAATAGGGATTTTCTAACCGGAGAATGCATACCAAATTAAACACTAAAAGATCAAGGACTAATTCCAAACACACAGACATTGAGCTGGATCCAGGCCTTGTTAAGTGCATGAACTTAGTTACTCAAGGGCTAAACCATGAGTAATTAAATGAATTAAATGAAGCACTAAGATGGACATTGTGGATGTGGAAAGAAAAAAGTACCACGGATGCAGGTAAGATTTTCATCATTTTATAATGTATAAGTGTTGTTAAACTAGCTTTATAAAAATAACATTAATTTACTAAATATTAAATACATATCTATTTTTTGTTATAGGAAGTTATCTGCAATGTTTAGCACAGTTTAAACCAGAGAATGAAAAACATGGTGTCACGTGTCATAAAAAGCATAATTCTGGAGGTGGGAAGAAAATTGTACCACACATTATGGTGAGAAATTATTTATTTACTTATTAAAAACAATTATTGTTTTTAATGGTAGCATATTATAATTGTAATTGTGTTGCATTGCCATTATTTATGTAGGTTATGAAGGCTTTGGATCGTAAAGGAAACATTATAAGTCACCTGTTCATGTCATTTTGCATTGTGGATGCGGAAAGAAAAAAGTACCACGGATGCTGGTAAGATTTTCATCATTTTATAATGTATAAGTATTGTTAAAAAACCTTTATAAAAATAACATTAATAAACAAAATTATAAGCTTATGACAAACATGGTGACAAGTAAATGGGTAAAAGGGTTGGGTACACGCTAAAAGAAAACTAAATACCTATATATGCAAGAAATAAAACAAAAAAATTTATATAAAACTAACCAGGCAAAACATAATAAAACATGTTCCCTGGTCATCACCTGCCTATTACAGTAAATGAAAATACAAAACTCTGTGTGCCTAAAATATAGAGATGACACTAATATTAAATCTTGGGAACAAAATCAACAAGATATACACAAATCAACAAGATATAAAAATGATATAAAAAGTCAAATATATGTAGCCCTCCCACAAAAATTCCCTATCTACTTGCTCTGCTGGAGATCAAAGGAGTATATGTGTCTTAAAATATAAATAAAATATAAGATCTGCCGACAATATGAACTGATAAAAATAGAGTGATAAATTGTCAAGTAGAAAATATGTAATAATAAAATAAGGTAAATAAATAAGTGAATTAACAGGATAATATAAATCAGTTCCTAATAGGATTAGCATGGAAGTGAATACAATGAATAGCCTTAGGATTTAAATAGCAAATCACGAAATAACATATCAAGTGCACAAAAACATGTGTACATAAAAAAATATTTAGAGAATAAAACACAACAGGAAGAAAAAAAATATGGAAATTAAAAAATATATTAAAAATAAATAGTCTATTAGTCCAGCAAATAAAGGTCCTGGTTAAGCACTTTGGATAGTATAAAATAGATCAGTCACTCACAGTTATAGTTTCAAAACCAAGGGCAGAGGATAAAAGTAGTTTTAAGTGTTCAAACGTTGCAGAGACGCTCAGTCTGTCCACATGTATATTGGAAAAAAGTATTTTCCGGCTGTTGCTAAGTAAAATATAAACAAAATCTCCTGCAACCTCCGTCGGACCAAGGAAATAAGCAGACATAAAAATAGATTAAGTTTATTCACTACAATGATAAAAACAAACAGAATAAAAGGCTGTTTTAGGCTCTATTACCCACCCGCGATAGCACCTTCCCGTGTTAGACACGGGTTAGCAGACAGGAATGGTGCCGTAATCAACGTGGAGGTGCAGAGGAAAAACACAGACCGGAAAAACAGACACCCCGTCGACGCGTTTCGAATCAAAGAGATTATTTTTCGAGCCAATAAGGGATGTCTGTTTACATATAGGTATATATATAATATGGAGAATTGAACCAATCAGAACAAAGATAGAGATAGAAACCATAAAGATACATAAAATTTAACACAACATTTAAAAGAGATATAGCAATCTACATGGTGATAAGTGTCCTGAAATGTGTTATTGTAGAGGTGGGCTGAAAATTGTACCACGCATTATGGTGAGAAATAATTCTTTGACTTATTAAAAAGAAATATTGTCATTTCTGTAACATATTATAATTATGGAGCGATGCCATTTTTCATGTAGGTTATGAAGGCTTTGGATCATAAAGGAAACCATATAAGTCACATGCTAATTTCATCTTGCATTGTGGATGTGGGAAGAAAAAAGTACTACGGATGCTGGTAATCATTGATAAAATCAGTAATGTTTGTAATAATTTTAAAATAAGACAGATGTATAGAAATATTTATGTTGCAATTTGTTTTTTGTCATAGGATGTTATCTGCAATATTGTGATGATGTAGTAGCAGCTTATCAAAAAAGACGTGTGAGGCCTAAAATAGATGAGGTAATCTGGAAGTGTCGGCAAAAAAGTAACACTAATCATGGTATGGATTAACTTTTTTTTTTTTTTTTTGACAATTTTTATACAGTCAGTTACATGGTATCTGATATAACATATCAGAAATACACTTGATGCACGCCAATAACATTCACATGTTCTGCACATGTACAAGTAAATGGATTAACTAGTTTTACTAAATTCATCTATGACATATAAAATTCAATCAATTATATGGTCAAATAATTGTTTAACACTTACAGGATCTTCAAGATATTGTCATATACAAAAACAGACATACGTGTCAACATCACACAAAAAAAGGTGATTTTTTTGATTTGTAAGATATTGTGTGATTTGTATTTTTGATTACAGGTACTGTTTAATTAGTTTAGCAGTATCTAGCTCATATTATTTTGTTTCCAAATTTTATATTAACGAGGGACAATTGAAGGCAAAGAAAACTTGATTTGTGGATACCTGCCAACATCATAAAAAAAGGTCAGTTTATAGTCAAAGTTTATTGTGTCCTGATCTTATTTAAAAAAAATGAATACTATTTAGAGCAATAATCAGTATATTACACATATGTTTATTCTTTTTTTTCAATTGATAATGTCAACAAGAGAAGCAACATTTGATCAAGAACACTAATTATATCCAAACAAGACACACATGGGAACATCACAAGAAAAGGTTTGTTTGATGTACATAACATTGTGTCACATCTCTTTTTCATTACATGTCTGTAAAAAAACAAAACCAGTATGTAACGAACATTTATCTTTACTTTAAGGAAAAACTATGTTTTGGAACAAACAGCAGATGTATATCTTCGGTGGAGACAAGCATTTTCAATTGAAATAATTGCAGTATGTATATTTTTT
>WWET01002596.1:141926-162234 GCA_011038615.1 Limnodynastes dumerilii | reverse complement strand
TTCTATTACACCTTTTCTTTTGAAAAATGCCACCCTCGTCTAGCTGGTCACAACCCTTGATGTATTTGAAAGCTGCTATCATGTCCCCCCTCTCCCTTCTCTGCTCCAAGCTATATATGTTTAGTTCCTCTAGCCTTTCTTGGTATGATTTGTTACAACGGCCATGGACCATTTTAGTTGCTCTTCTTTGCATAGTCTCTAATGTATTTATGTCTTTCTGGAGATATGGCCTCCAGAACTGAACGCAGTATTCTAGGTGACTGTGTACCAATGATTTATAAAGGGGCATCATTACTTCTCTCTTTCTGCTACTAATTCCTCTCCCTATGCAACCAAGCATCTGACTTGCCTTTCTCATTGCTTTGTTACATTGATTGGCTACCTTTAAGTCACTGGAAATAATGACTCCTAGATCCCTTTCCTCCTCGGTAGATTCTAATGTAATGCCATTAAGGAAAATATGAACCTTTGGGTTTTTGTGTCCCAAGTGCATGATTTTGCATTTTTTTGGCATTAAACTGCAGTTGCCACACTCTTGACCATTCCTCCAGTCTACCTAGATCATCCCTCATTTTCTGTATAATTACAGAATAAAACATCATGTATTTCAACGACTTGCCTTTATGGAAACTAAACCTGCAATTAACCATCATTGTTTTTGCGTGTTCGCACGAATCTTCGTATGGAGTGCTTTACAGGATATACATGTATATTTGCAATAATGATAAATAAAAAGGTGTATTATGACCCTTTATGACCCAGTCTGCCAAGTGCAATGTATGCCAACTTCCATGTTAAATCTGTTTATGAAAGAGTCTATGTAGACATACAGAAGGTAAATGCAGATGAAATAAAGACAAGCTTTTTGTCAAAGACTTTTTTTTTTATTATAGCACTTCACCTGAGAAATATTGAGAAAATAAAGGTGTGCTGATGGACCTTTTTTGCTTTGCATCACAAACTACCATATAGTCAAATGTACAAATTAAATATAGCAGTATTGCTGTATTAATAAAGACTGTACAAATAAAGACTGAGCAAATGAAAAGAAAAGTACAAGATTACAAAAAGGTACCAACAGCTGAGGAAAACGCTATCTGAACACTATAAAAATATGAAAACAGTGCAAAGCTTACAAACTGGAATGACATAATGATTATTTAAACTTCAGAAATACTTTTCACATATTTAGGCAGGTGTGCCATTTTCACATTCATGACAATCTGATGTCTTCTTATGATGTTTGCTGTGGAGATACATTCCAGCACCATTTTCTCGATTTCTTCTGCAGTTTGTTGCACCTTTGTTTTTTCAGTTATTACTGCCTTTACATCACTTTTTTCACCCTCTGTGCTGCCATCGGATATGACAATTGGTTCTGTACAAAAATATAGAGAAGAAATGTATATAGTAGAATAGACAGACACATGCATTCTCCAAGTTTTACATGTGTTAACTTTATTTCATGGATTGTTCTTAATGAGTAGTTTTAGCTTTAATAAAGTATTCGTACATTTTAATATTTTTAGGGGTGATTTTAAATGTTTTGTATAGTTCTTCCTTTTTTTATTACTGTTTAAACAAGTTTAATAATTTTCCCTTTATTTAGTTGCATTTAGGAATAGAAGTTAAGTTATAAGTTTAGATGTTTTTCCCCTTTTCTCTTTTCCATGTTTGTTGTTGATATTTGTTAAGGTGTCATTTTAAATGTTAGGTCAATATGTACTTTTAAACCTCTTTAGTTTTAATAAAAATTATAATACCTTTAGCTGTGCTTGATATAGGTTCACTCTGATTCCTTCCAAGTATCATTGATTGTGACTCAGGAGACATCACAGAACATCCTTTGTGTGAAAGTTAATAGATTGGATTAAAAATGTTGCCATCAATAATACACCAAGACCTATGACAAATACTATAGTTACAACTGTATACCTTGGTCTACACCTGAATGTGACTGCAGGTTGTCTCCCATGGTTTCTTCAGTTGTGCAAGCAATATCTTAAAGAATATACAGTGGTTTGGATTACTCTACTGCAACAATAGTGGCTGGAGTCACAGTATTCAATAATTGATCGAAGGACTCGTCATCAATTCTCAGATAATTCCTGAAATCGTCGGGATTGTTCTCACGATTTCATTAACCAAGGGCATATGGGACAACGATTCACGTTGAGGCAGCCAATCCTTGGACCAGAAACGATGGGGCCTCATAGTCCTCTTCCTCCTTTTTGCCAATGTTCTGTCATGTTCAATCCCAAGCAGAACAAGTCCAAGCATAGTGCGCGCTTGACTTTGAATAACATCCATAGCTACAAATGATGTAACATAGACATATTTTTAGGATTAATCTGTTACAAGATGCACATGTAAAACACACACACACATACTCTGTAATACACTGACACACATACTCTGTAATACACTGACACACATACTAGGCAATAAGAAATACACACCAAGTACACACCAAATAAGCCTTGAAATGAGCCTTGAAAAAGCCTATTGGTGAAACGCGCGTTGGCGGTAAGGGGAAGCCGAGGTGCACCTCGGTCTCCCTGTTGTTTTTATTATCTCACTGCTTCATTTGTTTATTCTATTATCCTGGTTACCTTGACAATTGTGGTTATGGGCACACAGCCTTAGAACAGGGATAGGTATACTCCGTATATCACGGAGTGAAGTCCCGTCGTGAGGCGGCTAGGCACCTATTAGGGTAAGCTGCCACACACATTTAGACCAGGGAGCTTTTATTTGGAATGTACTCTATAAGTGCTTTACTTCATGGTTATTTGGATTTGGAAGTTCTCTATATATACACACTGCCATCTGTCCATTATTTCTCTGTCTGCTTTCCCCTATGGAATTATAATTAATACATTGTTTATTTAGTTAGTCTATATTATGGGGCACGTAGTGAGAGTGTAGGGACAGTTAAACTCCGTGAATTACGGAAGTCCCGCCGTGAGGCGGCTAGGCACACATATATAGGACTCAGTTTTTTTATATGTCTAAGATCAGGGAGTTGAGGTCAGGATTTATTATTCTTTATTTCCATTTGTACTGATTTGCTTTATCATCTATTTATTTCTCCAATACCTCAATTACCTTTTTGACACTTCAATGTTATCTACCAATAGAAGGTTTTCATAATCCTTTTCATTGATGTAACAATATTGCCTTCTCAGGAAACATTGTTGCCAAGATTGTATCATTAACTGAGGCTTTTCTGTGGCTATACCTGATCATATTGAATTATGAAATATCTCTCTCTGTGTTTCTCTATTTTGTGTTAAATTTGGTTAAACCTAGGCATTTCAAATGAAGTTAGCAGTGAATTTTTATGTAAGGTAATATTTCACCTTTTTACATATATAATTAAAAGTTATGTTTTATTTTATCTTTACTTTTTGTGGTCATCACTGATTTTTTTATTGTGTGTAACCCAGATCATTTAATATTTAGTTCAGAGTGTACATTTATCTGTGCGCCTTAAATTGGTCCAGCTTTTTCCGTTCTATTTACTGAGTCTATTTAGGACCAATGTGGCAGCACCCCTCTTTTATGAGGATTGTTTGATTGAAATAGATTTTTTCTTTCTTTTTGGAATATTGTACACATAATTGGATTATTTTACCAATATAGGTAACAATAGATTATAATTCATATATATATATAGTGTACATTATATTCCTTTGTGGATTTTATTCATTAAATCCTTATATGTATAAGTAAGGGGGTAATCCTTACAATTGTACTCTGCACTGTGCGGTCTATTGATGCAAACGGGTTTTGCATTTCCTTGCGAAGTGGGAACCTGTTTGCATCATTAATATATTTGTTACACACCAAATAAACATAGAGCCTCTGGCCAGGATTTGATGGCCTGGTCATGCGGGGAACACAGCTTGAATCCAATTGGCTGGGTGTGTTAGGTGACCAAATCCAATATGGCGGCACCCATACACAAGAGCTTGGCGCCAAGACACCGCCAGAGAGACACAGGACACTGAGCAGGAGGCTGCCACTATGGAGAGCGGCACCTCCATGAAGACACAGTGTGGGCACGGCTAGAGAGTGCCGCCAATAGGCGGCTTCTCACCGGGTAAGTCCTGCGTTTTATAACACACTGGTTCTGCAAATTATGCTAAGTGGAGTTATTTGGAAGGAATATTTTGGCACCTTATGAAAATGAGCATGAGTACACACCTTTTGGAGGTGTGCGGCTAATTGTATTCACCATACTGGGATGGTTTTCTCACCTCTAAAACCAGGTTCTTGTGTTTTTGGTCTACGTATGGTTGGGTTTAGTAAATGCCTTACAAGCACATAAAAATGTGATATATTCTAACAGAGACAGCCAGTCAAAATTTTACCATATTTGGGCCCCTGGGCTCGAATCTTTATACTCTGTGGGGCTAGATAGTTGTATTGCTGGGTCAAATCTTTAAGCTATGGATGCAGGTATTTAAATAGTAACACAAACTATATTTTCTTAAATGTTTTAATTCCAAACTGCTGCATAGTTATATTAATGTCTTCAGAAGCCATGTGTCACTATTGTAAACATATTGGGCTGGATTCAGACTCAAATAAGTGTTTGAACTTAGTTACTCCTGGGCTAAACCAAGCTGATTTCAGGGGGAGTCAAGTTGATTGTATTCTTTGCATGCAGGGATATATCTTTGAATTGTTTGCTGCACACAGATACTGACCAGCTTTACTATTACATTGTTATTTAGACTTTGGATAGGAAACATCACCTCTCAACTCTAATACTGTTTGCAACAGATGAAATATGACTCCCCCTGCAATCAACATGGTTTAGCCGAGGAGTAACTAAGTTAAAGCATTTACTTAAGTCTGGATCCAGCCCATTGTTATAAAATAAAATTCTAAAGGGATGATTTTTATTCATAATATATGCACATGTGTATATGCATATGTATGGTTATCCTCTTTTAGGATTATTGTTGTTTTTGTTTGTTTTAATCTCAAAATAGCTGTAGAATAATACAAATATGATAAATCCTGCTTTAAGAATAATATACACATAAAAATATTTAAGAATATATTTACATAAATTGATATAGTGTAAGATGTTCACTTCACTGTAATATATTGATATCCCCAGCAGCTAATATTTTGCCTTCAGGATTCATGGATCTGATTTAGATTTAAGAATGAGTTAGGTGCAGCTGGATCTGCACCTAATTCACCTATCCAGTCCCACAACCCGCCCTCGTTTTAGGAGCCTAATGGCACTTAAGATTGCCATAGGCTACCTTAAGTAACTTTGCATATTTTCCTTCTAAAGAAGAAAATTGCGCACAGAGGCTCCATTGCTGCGCCATGCCAGTCTAATCTAAATAACACAAAAATAGCCGCGCTGGAGATACCTGGAAATATAAGTAGAAAACCAGTGGTTCAGAAACTTCAAAAATGTATTCTAAAAAAAATGAATAAAATACATACATATATTATGCACACATTAATAACATAATGTTGACAAATAAAACATCTACGTCCAAGGCATGGTGGGTGGAGGATAGGGGTGTGGGTCATTGCTTAGAATGGCCCTATTTTGATAGGGCCACTTCCTCCCAGCAAGTTTCGATTGCATATGCATCGATGAGGCATAGCAATCGATCCACAGAGTACCAAGCTTTCGGTGCTCCGAAAGTTTAGGAAAAAACTCTCCTTTCCCTAATTCTAACTCTAGCCCTCCCCTCTCATTACCCTAACCCTCCCTTCCTGGCAACCTGACCCTAACCCTCCCTTCCTGGCAGCCTGACCCTAACCCACCATCTCCCGCAGCCTGATCCTGATTCTCCCTTCCCTGAAGCCTGATCCTAACCCTCCCTCTTCCGCAGCCTGACCCTAATCCTCCCTCCCCTGCAGCCTGACCCTAACTCTCCCTTCCCTGCACCCTAGAGAGGTTACTAACCAGTGGTCCGGCGGTAGCGGTGGTGCTGCGATATAAGCAGCTGTGGTATTTCCGAATAAGAATGGGTGAGTATGCCGATTGGCATACTCACCCATTAAAAAAAAAAAATTCTAAAGTGGGGACTATTCGTAATAGGGACATATGAAAAGGAACTTTTGGATGTCCCAATTTATGGAAAGCAGATTTTCTAACTGGGGACTGACAATGGAGGATAGTGGAAAATAACAATAACAGAGCACACAGCCTGCAGGGAGCCTCCCTAGATGGTGAGTATGGGGGGCCCAAACGGTAGGTGAATTTTCACTGTGTAAATGTTCAATGAGATCTCCACAATGAACAGGTGGCAATAGTATCAGTAAAAAGCCACTGTGTGGCTAACTGTGCATTCCTTGCTTGGTTACCAACGGCAAATGCATAAACAATAGAATGGAAAGAAATAGCAATAATTTGTGGAATAATAGCAATTGCGCTCACGACAATTCACAACCAGTTATGGAACAGTCTGAATTCAGAAAGGTGACGCAATGTAATGGAGTTACTATTCCACCAATTATTGCTATTTCTTTCCATCCTATTGTTTATGCCGTTGGTAACCACGCAAGGAATGCACAGTTAGCCACACAATGGCTTTTTACAGACACTATTGCCACCTGTTTATTGTGGAAATCTCATTGAACATTTAAAGTTGCACACAGTAGTAATTTACCTACTGTTCAGGCCCCCATACTTACCATCTAGGGAGGCTCCCTTCGGGCTGTGTGCTCTGTTATTGTTATTATCCACTATCCTCCACCCACCATGCCTTGGATTTAGATGTTTTATTTATGTCAATATTATGTTATTAATGTGTGCATAATATATGTATGTATTTTATTTATGTTTTTTAGAATACATTTTTGAAGTTTCTAACCACTGGTTTTCTACTTATATTTCCAGTTCTCTCCAGCGCGGCTATTTTTGTGTTATTTGGTTTTGCACATACCTTGTTAGCCAGTGCTTGTGGGGAGTTTTCTGGTTATATAATATATTTATTGTTCCTTTCTGTGCTTCCCCTCTGATAATTTGGCACACACCACATTGAGCATAATCAAAATACCTCCCCCCAACCACTTTACCCCGATGCAGCACTGGCACGCTTCCGCATTGTGGGTGTGGGAAGGCATTTAACTTGTACAGTCTGGGCTGGTTTAGCCACTTACGTGCAACAAGGTGATACGTCCGACCAGAGTTACGCAAGGAAAGGTTAAGGTAGGGTTTTGAACGCGTAAGTCATCTAAGTTACTTGCGTGCAAGGGGAGTACATTATATTTAGTATTGCATAACTCGTGTACGCATGCATACGTACTTTAAGTCTGGATCAGGCCCATTGTACCTACATATCCTCACTCTCCTCAAGACTTATCCCAGTTTGCTCTATTAGATCTTTACAGGACTACTTCTCTCCTCTAATCTAAACAAAAGCTTTGATTCCCTGTTACAGGACTTCTCCCGTGCTGCACTCACTCTCTGGAATAACTTTCCTCACCCATTAAGACTAATCTCTACTCTCCAAACTTTCAAGCACTCCCTTAATACTCATCTCTTCAGACAAGCTTATCAACTTGCACAACCTACTACTTTATAGTTGTCAACCCCATTTACAACCACTTTGCTATTTGGTTTACCTGTCTGTTAAATAATTAACAAAACTTTACTTTCCATAATAAAATTACCCTCAGTCCTGCTAATAACAATTCTGTGTGGCTGGATCATACAGAGCACTGAGCACTTTTACTTTATACACTGACTGGTTCATTGTGTGATATATAGGACTTATCCTTATGTATCAATACTTAATGTCCTATAGAGTGTAAGCTTGTGGGCAGGGCACTCTTACCTACACCATATGTCTGTTACCACCCAGTGTTGTTATAATGATTGTTTAAATTGTAAAGCTCTATATAAAAATCCTTTAATAAATAAACAAACTCTGCACATAAGAAGCAGGAGCTTCTTAAATCTGAATTAAGCCCCTTGTTTATATCTGTTTGTAGCCCTGGCACCCAATTCTTTATCTCATAGTATGGTTTTATGCTTTATGCACTTTTTGGTTTGAGTGATAGCTGTCTTATTTGTATTTTACTTTTGTGCAACGAAAAAAGTGTTATAACCATTTTATGTTATGTATATAATATATATTATATTCCAAGAAAATTAACTGAAATAACATATTGCTATTAAGAATATTATTAAGATGCAAAAGCCAGGAGTCATCTATGTTATTTTAAATGTGTTCAGGTTGGAAGGAGGCTCTCATTGATGAAACATTCTGAATGTTCTTCCATGAGTGGTGGACAAGCAATAGAGCACTTGGCTCAATTTGGTGACAAAATGCTATTTATCAAACCTGGTGCCCCAATGTCACAGCATCAGGATTGCAATTTTTCATTTGCTGGTCTTCGCAATCACGTTGAACAACTTATTCAAAAACAGGAGGAAAAGGAAGGTATACTATGTTTTCATGTTTCATTTAGTTTAGAAGAGTAAAGTCAAATTTGTAATCTGTCTTCTTCTCCAGTTTAAAGCAATTGATTTTCAAATAAATCATAAAAGTACTATGGTTTAATGTAAAAGATTTTAATACCCAAATGTGTCCTATTATAACTTTTGAGGGGGCAGTAACAGTCGTCTTTCTTCACTGGAGACATCTGTTAGACACTGGGTATAGGCAAGGCTATCTAGAAGCAAACACTTAAATTGTTCACCAACAGAGCTTCCTTCTTTGCATATACACCTTCAACTAGCCTTCAGCATTTTTTAAGTGCCTCAGAGCAGGCATGCAAAGGCCATATAAGGGTTCTCATTATGGCCACCCAGCAACATAACGGTTGAGCAGGGAACCTCATAAAGAAGCAATGCTGCAGGCCTCAGGAGAGAGTTGTGACTGAATAATAATGCTGGCTGCTTATGAGGGCTGGCATTTTCCTACTATACAGTCAGGTATTGCAGCAGGACAGCGTGACTAGCAAGCAATCAGAAGCCCCTTCTGTTACACTGTAAGGCAAGGGAAATCCTACAGCATAAGAATGAGATAAAGTGAAGCAGGAGTCATGATTGCAGGTTCTTTCCTGCTCCAGAACTTCCAGTGACAGTGATTTTTGATTGGGGTAGCCATGTTTTATTCAAGGAAACAAGCTGCCCAGAGCAGAAAGATTCTTCTGTGAGGGTGGTCAGGTACAAGAAAAAATAGCAGAGAAATACATCTTGAGTGTTTCAGCAGTCCACAGGTGAAATTTAGCTATTCGGTGTGTACTGTCAGTGAAAGTAAAAAAGAAAAATCTGGTTCGAAAACAAAAGCTTCCAGTGTTAAATCAGTGAGGTATTTTACCTGTTCAAAATACTAGACTAAAGGCTGGTTTCACAATAAAGAAATTCAGGGGACTTAAGTCTATTGACAAGTAACATTGGCACGTGTGTGTGCTAGATGTTATGCTAGCATACTTCCTAATGTACAGAACTCAGTTCTAAATGTTAGAAATTCAGATTAAGGGGCCATCCCTTACACATGCTGTATAATTCTCAATACATGCAATTGAAGGGTCGGTGGCAGGGAATACCACTTATGTATTGATATATGTCCATACAGACGTAGATCCTTGCATAGGAGTTAAGGTACAGTTCTGGACATGTAAGTGTCCAGAACTACTATAGAAAGGAAGGTGAAGGGGCGTTGCTCCGATCTTTCGTGCGTAATTGGTGCACTCTGTTTTGATTGTGAAAAATGGGACTCTGGTCAGGTTGTTTCAGCCACAGAGGTGGCACTTCCCAGGGCTAATGATATGGAGCACATTCCAGCTTTTCTGACTCATTTAATGCATTTGCCAGAGACCAGAGCATCTGTGACCCCAGCGTCACTTTCATTGGAGTCATGGTCCAGGGCTAAAGCCTCAGGGGTCTTCCATGAACCTGCTGGGATATTAGTAATTAGTAGGTCAGTAAAATAGGTGGCTAGAATATTCACATCTTTGGAAAGATACCAATCTTGCCTCTCTGGAAAGAAGAGTCTGAAGGGGGACAGCGATTAGCCAGATTGAGTAGTATTAATGACTAGGGGCCAGATCCTGACTTGAAAACATCAGGACTTAGTTCTGTACAAGCCCATTTCCGAAGAAATGGACTATGCTTCCCTTCCGCCCGCTAAAGTGGGTGGGGGGAAGCATGGTAATTGTACAGTGTGGGACGGGGCAGTTGTACGGACCATTGATCCACACGATTAACTTAGGGCAGCCTTATGGCAGTGTAAGCTGCCATAAAGCCCGCACAAGAGAGAAGAGTGATGGGGGGCATTCACTCCCCTCTCTCTCTCTGTCGGACGGACAGACCTTCTCTTGTACGGAAAGCACGCAAAGGTCTGGATCTGGCCCTAGATCTTCTTTTCTCCTTAAGGTAGTGTCAAAGTTTTACTTAAATAAAGGTAATATTGTTCTGCCAGCATTCACAGGGGAAATTCTTTGTCATCTGGGGCTCATTAACAATTATTGGATATACTTCTAAAAATAAAGATATATGTAACAGTTACAGTACAACTGTAACAGCTAAGGTGAGAAATGTAGCTTAATGATGCTTACAGAAAGAGATGACCAACCTCAAAAGAGATTGTGGCCAGGTGACATATATGCAATTCGACAGACTAGTGCTACGGCAGGTAGACCAGTTCCAGATGCCCAGTGGCCACAAGGGTTTCAGTTAAACAGTTGTGCAAAGCTGCCGCATGGACATCCATCCATACATTTACAAAATTCTACAGTAATGTGCTCCTTCTCTAAAATTTGATCAGCTTTGAAAGGTCCCCTAATCTAGCAATGTCCCCTAGATAAAATGAAAGAGAAAAGTGAGTTTTTGTACTCACTGTAAAATGCTTTTCTTTGAATCACTCTGGGGGACACTGTTACCTCGATTTTTCTGCTATGCGGATTGTTAGATATTTAGAATGTAGCCTTTCTTTTTATTGCTTCTGTAAGTTTCCTATGCTTTATGTTGGCTTAGTAATGAAACTGAGGGCTAGATGATATGGAGAGTATTTACAGAGAAGTAAACTCTGTAGGTTAACTTTTTAAGTGCCTGCTCCTAAATAGCCTAGATGTTGCCAATATTGTAGCTTGTTGCATAAGAAACTGTTCAAATAAATACAGAAAAGGCAAAGGTAACACCAGGATATGTTGACTTAATTGTGAAAATATGTTAGAGTTAATAAAAAAATTTCCAGAAACTTTTAAGTCACATTTTCAAGTTTAATACAATTCATCTATAATATTGGTTTCTGTTTTCTTGCCTTTTTTATAAAAATCTTTTTTTTTTTAACATTACTTAACAGGTATACATCGAGGGGAGTTGCTTTCTTGTGCATCTGACATTGCTGCTTCCTTTCAGCACTCCATGGCCCACCATATTATCAAGCGAACGCAACGAGCTATTCTTTTCTGTATCCAGCAAGGTCTATTACCAGCAATAAATGCATCATTGGTAAGAATCAAAAACTCAAAAAACTGTATTTAGCAACTGCATAGAGTTGGAACTCTGCCTTCCTGGTTTATTACCCTGCCTTAGTTTTGTGTTTTTGGAGCAGAATGGGTCACGTGAGGTTAGCCCAAACACTGTAACAGAACAAACCTTGGGCCCCATCCCCCTCAACTTGTGGCTCCATAGCCTCCACACACTCCTTGCATCAAAATTGATTACTGCATGGTTGAATTTATTTAAAAATGTATTTTTTTTTTTTTTTTACTTTAAGTAACATCTGTAGCTCTAAGTTACTATAGCCTGGTCCCTCTGTCTCAAAGCCATCGTGACTTTTTAATATTATTACCAGAGCTAAGGTTTAACTCCCAGTTCTGTGTGTGTTTTTAAGTTATGTCATAAATGTTGCCTGTCACGTTCTTGAGTTGTTCTGAACGGGGTGTAGGCGGTTGAGCAGAGGCTTTAAATATTAAATATAGAAGCTGGCTGGTTTTAAATACTGCTGGTGCATAGACAGGTAGGTACAGTGGATCGATGAAGACAGGCAGGTAGATGACTGCAGGTCAGGCGGGCAGGTATGTAGCTACTGTACTGGCAGGTAGGTATGAGGCTGCAGGATTGGCAGACAAGTAGGTGACCGCAGGTCAGGCAGGTAGGTATGTAGCTTGGAAGCTTGGGATGAGCTGTGGTAACAGCGAGGGTTAAATGCAGCTTTGAAGCAATGGAGATTGCAGGCTTGTAGCTTGGAAGCTTGGGATGAGCTGTAGTAACAGCGAGGGTTAAATGCAGCTTTGAAGCAATGGAGATTGCAGGCTTGTAGCTTGGAAGCTTGGGATGAGCTGTAGTAACAGCGAGGGTTAAATGCAGCTTTGAAGCAATGGAGATTGCAGGCTTGTAGCTTGGAAGCTTGGGATGAGCTGTAGTAACAGCGAGGGTTAAATGCAGCTTTGAAGCAATGGAGATTGCAGGCTTGTAGCTTGGAAGCTTGGGATGAGCTGTAGTAACAGCGAGGGTTAAATGCAGCTTTGAAGCAATGGAGATTGCAGGCTTGTAGCTTGGAAGCTTGGGATGAGCTGTAGTAACAGCGAGGGTTAAATGCAGCTTTGAAGCAATGGAGATTGCAGGCTTGTAGCTTGGAAGCTTGGGATGAGCTGTAGTAACAGCGAGGGTTAAATGCAGCTTTGAAGCAATGGAGATTGCAGGCTTGTAGCTTGGAAGCTTGGGATGAGCTGTAGTAACAGCGAGGGTTAAATGCAGCTTTGAAGCAATGGGCACTGAGCTACAGCTGACAGGGGTTTAAATAGACCGCCCCTGCAGCTGATTGGCTCCTCCGTCACATGCTCCCCGGGCCTGCTTCAGGATTGGCCGCGGGGAGTCACGTGACACTTCCCCAAGATGGCGGCGTCCAGCGCTGCACGAGGACGCCGGAGAACGCTGAGGACCTCACTGCTGTGACCGTCTGACAGCCCGGAGGGAGAGGACCGAGGTGAGCAGTCTTCTGGTCGGGTAAGTAATGCGGCCTTTGCCGCGAGGTGTGACATTGCCAATGTTATTATATATTTCTATTTTTCTAAGGTATTGCAACATGTTAATGGCTTTGAGCTGTTGTCTTCTGTTACAGGTTCAGACGGCCTTTGATATGTTAATTAAGATGTTCCTTGCTTTTTACTTAGATATGTGAATATTTAAATGGACAACATATGGGGCCAGATTTACTAAGCTGTGGGTTTGAAAAAGTGGAGATGTTGCCAACAGCAGCCAATCAGATTCTAGATCTCATTTAACTATTGCATACTAGAGAAGGTCAGCTACAATCTGATTGGTTGCTATAGGCAACATCTCCACTTTTCCAAACCAGCAGCTTAGTAAATTTGGCCCTTATCATTGAACAGAACTAACTATAATATCCTTTGGGAAGATCCTGTCCCCTGCACGCTTTACTTGCGTGCAAGGGTCCGTAGGTACATTCACGTAGTGGGAAGTGCACGCCCTCTGCACTCCCCGCTGTCGTAACGGGGCTTCCCCTGCCCCCGCCCCCTCATTTGCATGGCTATCCCCGTCTATATGGCGGGGATACCGCCATCGTAAGTGAAGGGTCTGCTAACTACTAACGTATGTAACTTTGTTCGGTATGTTAGTACTTCCACACAGGGAACATCTGGTGCACGCATGCGCAGATGTTCTTAGACAAGGGACTTCCGCAAATGACTTCAGGATCCGGCACCTTGTTTGGAATGTTATTACTATGTTAATTACTTAATTAAAAACTGCATCAATTTTCAAATAATAGGGGCATTAATAACCCCATGTTGTGGTATGATATTTGACTCTACATAAAGAGTACATGAGTGAAATTTGTAACCTGACATATCTGATTGCTGTTCTCTAACTCTAATCTGTTCCCAAGCTGTTCTGAGTTAAACACTTAGGGGTATATTTACTAAAGTCGCTTTTTGCAAGTGATTTTAAATCGATAGGTCAAGCCGCAATTTTCCTGCGATATTTTAGTTAAAATCGTGGGATTCACTAACAGACAATTTTCAAACGCGATTTTCACTCTCTGTCGATATGCATCGATTTTTCAAGGGGTAAATCGCTGTGCTTTTCTATAGAAAAATCCTTGTCGTTTTTTGCCTAAAATAAAATAAAAAAGCAAGCGCAGCATGGTTGTAAGGCTTAGCATGGCTGCGCTGATAAAACTATAAGTCTCAGCATTGCTGAGCCTTCTAATAATATCGGCGTCAGCATGTTAAGCCTTCTAAGCATGCTGCGCTGTTGCCTGTGAAAAAAAAACTGTGTCAAAAAAACAAACAGATTAAACATTTACACACGTCATATTAAAATAAACATTTTCTATCCATAATATTGCCCTCTAACATGTAAAATTAAGGCAGGTGGCCACACTGTTTTTAATAACAAGTGCCAGAAGAGACCGAAGAACAGAAGGAAGGACCTGAACATCTTATTCAAGCAAGTGGACAAGATTCTACAAGCAACTGGAGGAGAATTACTTTAAAGAAAGAATAATCTTCAGCAACTCTTCCCAAGAATGATGACAGCTAAACGGTGAGTAAGAAAAATGAATTTTTTTCTTTATGCAACACACTTTAGTTTAACAAAAATTTATTAAAAAACAGTGTGACCACCTGTATTCATTTTACATGTTAGGGGGCAATATTATGGATAGAAAATGTTTATTTTAATATGACGTGTGTAAATGTTTAATCTGTAGTTCTATCAGCGCAGCCATGCTAAACATTCAAAACATACTGCGCTTGTATTTTGGAAAGAGAAAAATGTCAAATATATTGACATGTGTTTTTCTGGTACAGTGTGGGGCGCTTTAATTGAAAGCACCCCACACACAAGGCGCTTTGTTTTTCTGCTCTTTGCAGACGAACTGAAGGCGATTTAGTAAACTCACCTTTAGTGAACGCAGTGATTTGTATTTTTTAGATGGCAAACATCTGGACGGTTTTTGTCCAGCGATGTTTGCCTGGTTGATTTTGCTAAAGGCTAAAGCCCCGGGACTTTGCCTTTAGTGAATACGGCAATGGCATAATCGCCAGCCAGTCCCGTGACTTTTGTCTTTTTTTTGCAAATTCGACTTTATTAAATATACCCCTTAGTCCTGTGAGCTATGCTTTACCAGGTAAAATAAAGAGAGAGGTGAAGTGGTGAGCAAATGGACTAAGTATCAAGAGCCAACTCCTATAAAATCAATGGTTTTATTAAACAAATAAAAACATGCAAATATAGTTATACAAAAATAGACACATAATATAAAATTACATATGAATAAACGAGACTGGCCAGTCGAATTAGGTTTGTCCAAACAGAACCCTGCAGGGATTTAAATAAGTGGACAGTTATTGTATTACAGCTAGTGATGGTATATGGACTCAATAAGGATTGTTCCGTTACAAATAGAATTCCCAATATATGCACGGCACTGTAACTCTGTAAATATAGGTAATGAACCAAACTTGTGAGAGCCGATGACAGGGATGAGTATAGTGTGCCCGTAAGTGTGGTATCCCCGTGCCCAGTACCTTTACTTGTCACTGAAATAGGCAGAAGTGCGCCTTGCTGTGCTGTCGGTGATGGTATAATAGACAGGGCTTCCAACTGCCGTAGATCTGAATAAATTCCCGGGCACAAGATGTTGGAGATAGATCTGCGCCCGTGCGTCCCGCTACACCAGTGGATATTGGCAATGAGTCGGAGCTTTCACCTGCCGATAGGTCGGTTGGGGCTCCGGACACAAATTGCAGATTTTCAATGCAGTTCACACCGGTGTGCAGACGGAAAAGATTGAGAGGTACTGGATTCCAATATGCTTGTGTAGTATGTAGGTGATCCACGGATGCACAAATTGTTTGCTGTCTATCCCCAGGGAGCAGGCTATTGATTGCCGTTAGTTCGTAGGGGAAATGGGCTCAACAAAGGGTATTGCCGTTATTTGTGAGCTGTAAGTATCTGAATTTATTCAGATCTACGGGCAGTTGGAAGCCCTGTCTATTATACCATCACCGACAGCACAGCAAGGCGCACTTCTGCCTATTTCAGTGAAGTAAAGGTACTGGGCACAGGGGATACCACACTTACGGGCACGCTATACTCATCCCTGTCATCGGCTCTCACAAGTTTGGTTCATTACCTATATTTACAGAGTTACAGTGCCGTGCATATATTGGGAATTCTATTTGTAACGGAACAATCCTTATTGAGTCCATATACCATCACTAGCTGTAATACAATAACTGTCCACTTATTTAAATCCCTGCAGGGTTCTGTTTGGACAAACCTAATTCGACTGGCCAGTCTCGTTTATTCATATGTAATTTTATATTATGTGTCTATTTTTGTATAACTATATTTGCATGTTTTTATTTGTTTAATAAAACCATTGATTTTATAGGAGTTGGCTCTTGATACTTAGTCCATTTGCTCACCACTTCACCTCTCTCTTTATTTTACATGTTGTTTTACAGGGCTGGCAATCCCTGATTAGTGGTTGGAGCGTAGTGGACTAATTATAGTTATTGGTATTTGAACCTTTAGCTCTAATTCTCAAGACACACTCTTCTCTTTTTCTATACTATGCTTTACCAGGTACCTGAAGACACGATCAATAGTGATTGGCTCAGGGGGACATCAGCCAGACACCCACAAGGGTTTTGCAGCAGCCATATCAGTTGATACCCATATAAGGGGTTCCAGATGCAGGTGAAAGAGTCTGGTGTTGTCAGCAATAATGTTCTACAGTGCAGTGGGAGAAGTCATTTACTGGCTGTAAAAGGGAACTACTATGTAGGAGGAAAATAATCAGTATAAGTCGTATCCTGTGGCAACAAGTGTTGTTGAGTGGCTTGTAGGAAGAAATGTCTTACTGAGCTGAGACTTGCAAAGATAAATGTGGCACAATTTGTGAAAGGATCTATAGCTACAATGAACTGGGTGTTTATCCCTTTAATAGTGTTTTTCTTTCTCTGAAAATGTGGGTTGGCTATATAGTTTAGAAGATAAAACTATGATGATATTTACAGGGCTATACTTATAGCAGTTCCATTTTGTTTTGGACTGTCAACAGCTTGTAACGTTTTTATTAAGAAAAAACTCATAGTAAGGGATTCCTAGGGTATTTTGTGATGGAAACTAGGATGTAGTAGACAGGACATGGCACAAAACTGAAAATGTTGTCATAAACAACCAGTCCAGGTGCGGTGATCCCCTGTGAGTCCTCTTGGCAGTTGCTTAGCAGCCAAGATGCTCATTATTATTCAGGAGAACTCTGTGTTCCACACACCTGGGAGACTCATCTGTGTTTGTGCCGCTCGTCAGTCTGCACTCTGACAGTGCAAAGCATGTTCCTATGCTGCCCAGCCAGCCAAAATCAGCAGTAGCAGGATCGACCTTCCTCTCTTTGTTTATTGGCCAGCGTTCCCTTAAATATCTATCATAGTGTGCCAGTTATTCTGTTTTTGTCTTGGCTGCAATAACATACTCTGATTCGCATGGTTCTCTCTGCCTTGTGTTCCTGGCTTTTCCTAACTTGTTTCAGGTCTCTCCTACCCCATTTCCTGCCACCCTTTCCAAGTTCTCTTTTATTTTCTTCCACCTTGTTATTCTTCTCTGTTGCTTTGTATCTCTGTTGTTTACTATCTTCACTTCAGGACTGTTTCCATCTAGTACTCATTCTACCTCTTTTGATTTGCTGTGCTTTACCATCTGCACATCGGTACTATTCCATCTAGTATTTATTTTATTTTATCTATCTGCACTCAGACTCTGTTTCCTTCCAGTATTTGTCACTCCTGTGGTGTGTTTTTCCTGTGAGTTCTGAATCCTCACTACGATAGACTTATTATAGTACCTCCTGTCAGTGCGGTTAGACTCCACACCCCTGATCCTTGGAACCTCTAATGTTATAACCGCATAAAGACAAAAGAGATCCCTCAGATAAAGTCTTCTGGTACAGAGGCAATTCAAGCCCCATTTAATCAAGTCTTAATATAGACACAATGATATGTGAGTGTGAAAGTAACAAAATAAAATGTAATCAACAAATTAAAAAACATGAAAAATAAATATAAAGTCATTAGTGAATAGCTCACAATTCTGAAAATTCAACTTTGCGTGCATAGACAGATGGTGGTTAAGGGCTAGAGTTACTTAACTGTGGAAAAGGAAAAATGGAGATGTTGCTTATAACAAACAATCGGATTCTAGCTGACATTCTTTAGTATGTAATAGCAAAGTGAGAGCTAGAATCTCATTGGTTACTATGGTCAATATCTTCACTCTTTCTTTTCCACCGTTTAGTAAATCTAGCCCTAGCAGCCGGATTTATTAAAAGCAATTTGCTTAAAATCACACTTGTTGTGCCTATTTTAAGAGCGAGTTTGCAAGGCCTGGATTTACTAAGGTGTTTGCTCCTCTGAAATCGCATGAGTTGATGGACATGCAAATTTGCATTTGTTTTAAAAAAATCGCATGCTTTTTTACATGTTCAACATACAAATCGTGTAATATACTAAGGAGTTTGCATCTGAAATCACTGCTAAACTGTGCAAAAATCACACCAGTTGAAAGAGGTGACTCAGGCTAGCGATTTTGTCCAAATTTTGTAAAAGGCTTCTTTTCAATGCTGCAGGGTTAATGGCATACTGCCGCTTATGCTACTGTACCCTATCTCTATAACATACCAACTAGGTCTCCCTACATTTAAACATCCCCTGCCCCATTCTAAATATATAATAAAATCCATCCCCGAAGGCTAAAAATTATTATCTATTGTCCCGCTAGTGATTTATAACTAAAGCATGGCCATTAATAAAACGCATATATGTGTGGCTAGTTTAGAAAGCACGGGCTGTCATTTTGTGTAAAAATCAATATTGGCCCGTAGCTCAGGGCCGGCGGGACCAGCTCCATGGGGGGATGCAACGCATCCCGGCACCACGCTGGATAGACGCTGCAGCCACCGCTCATCCCACCCCTGAGTGCACATGCTGTTCTGTGCACTGAGCTAGGGGATGAGCGGTGGCTGCGTCGCCCATTCAGCGTGGTCCCAGGACACACCGGGATGACTGGGAGAGTGAGCGCGCGCGGTGCGCCTCTAACACAGCACAGCGGCGCATAAGACTTTTCTTAAGCCTGTACCTGTCAGCCTATCACAATTCCTATGTCAGTGGCAGGCTGCAGGCAGGCCAATAGAATTCTGCCAACCCCCACTTCCCTCCTTTTCTCTCCATTACAGGCTGTGGTGCTCAGGAAGACAATGGGGTAGATCCAGAACTCCGCTTGCAATCCATTTACTAGTGCAGCGTATTTACACGTGCGTACCTTCTATACACTCCCCTAGGCACACCCCTTGAATGTACGTACTTTGACCGATTTCCGCTTTTCAAACCCTACCTTAACTTTTGACAGCATAACTGCACTCGTACGTATAGACAACACGGACTTACACAACTAAGCACGCCTATACTGTACAATTTAAATGCAAACCCTGCCTACATAGCGTAATTTAGGTGTACTTTTGGCTCACGTAAAATTGGCACGCCTCCACATACGGATTTACGCAACTGATGCATGAATAGCCCATACGCTCAGAGTTACGTTACGTAGCGTATCATCTGTCATGCGCAGTACATACAAAATTGCGATTTTACGTGTCTGCCAGGAGTAAATCCGCACAGAAGCGTTGTTCTGGATCTGGGCCAATGTAAGTAAAAAGGGAGAGGCTGAAGAAACGTGGGGAATATTGAGGGGGCTGGAGGAACATAAGGGGGAATACTGAGGAGGGCTAGAGGAACATAAGGGGGAATACTGAGGGGGCTGGAGGAACATAGGCGGAATACTGAGGGGCTGGAGGAACATAATGCGGAATACTGAGGGGCTGGAGGAACATAAGGGGGAATATTGAAGGGCTGGAGGAACATAAGGGGGAATACTGAGAGGCTATAGGAACATAAGGGGGAATACTGAGGGGCTGGAGGAACATAACAGGGGGATACTGAGGGGCTGGAGGAACATAACAGGGGGATACTGAGGGGCTGGAGGAACATAACAGGGGGATACTGAGGGGCTGGAGGAACATAACAGGGGGATACTGAGGGGCTGGAGGAACATAACAGGGGGATACTGAGGGGCTGGAGGAACATAACAGGGGGATACTGAGGGGCTGGAGGAACATAACAGGGGGATACTGAGGGGCTGGAGGAACATAAGGCGGAATACTGAGGGACTGCAGGATCATAAGGCGGAATACTGAGGGGCTGGAGGAACATAAGGCGGAATACTGAGGAGCTGGAGGAACATAAGGGGGAATACTGAGAGGCTATAGGAACATAAGGCGGA
>WWET01002596.1:126430-140652 GCA_011038615.1 Limnodynastes dumerilii | reverse complement strand
GGATCGATTTTGCATCAACTGCGCATGCGTAGTAATAGTGCAACGCCATGTACGTTGAAGTTAAGGTCGGAAATGCCTTAAGGTCGGACTTGTGAATCGGGCGGAGACTAATGCGACCCTAAGTGCGGCGGAAATATACGGACCTAAGGATTTGCATAGAAATGGGCGGGGGGAGGCATTTAGATGAGGGAAAGTGGGCGCGCTTACAGAGTTAGGGCCCTAAATATACGCAACTAATACACATAGGGTCGGAAGTGAGTGCGGCCAGTTAGGGCAAGTCTATGGAGGTGGAAGTTTAGGTCCGGCTGGAGGTTGCGAGGGGAGTGACTGTTTATTCTGGTGGGTGTAACCTGTTCCGACCTGCCACTTAGATGTGTATATTTGCGGTCCGATCGCCAACGGATCTCTGAATCAGGCCCTAAGTCCTTAGTGCAGCCCCTCATATAGATTCAGTCCATAGTGCAGCCCCTCATTTAGTTTCAGTCTTTAGTGTAGCCCCTCATATAGATTCAGCCCTTAGTGTAGCCCCTCATATAGATTTAGTCCTTAGTGCAGCCCCTCATATGGTTTCAGTCCTTAGTGCAGCCCCTCATATAGATTCAGTCCATAGTGCAGCCCCTCATATAGATTCAGTCCATAGTGCAGCCCCTCATTTAGTTTCAGTCTTTAGTGTAGCCCCTCATATAGATTCAGCCCTTAGTGTAGCCCCTCATATAGATTTAGTCCTTAGTATAGCCCCTCATATAGTTTCAATTTATAGTGCAGCCTCCCATATAGTTAGTACTTAGTGCAGCACCTCATATAGTTTCAGTCCTTAGTGCAGCCCCTCATATAGTTTCAATCCTTATTACAGCCCCTCATATATTTTCAGTCCTTAGTGCAACCCCCACATATAGTTTCAGTCCTTAGTGCAGCCCCCAATTGCAGCCAAATCCACTTAACTGCTCCTTGGTCTCACCTCGCTCACCTCCGCTGCGCGCTCTCTGCATTGTAACTGACGCTGACGCGACCATGGACGGTGGCGTCGAACACCCTAGCACCGGCCCTCTCATAACTGCTCAAATAATTCCCTTGGCCTAGTTAAAATATGTTCCTATTAGCAAATTGTAGTAAGTAACTCATATTACAGGCAATAAAGATACACATTAAAAAGTATAAACTCACATTTCTGTAGTGCAGTGTTGTTCCTGGCGACAGGGGTGACATCGGCTCTGGGTCTTCTTCAGCCTGTTGATTGGAGACAGGTCCGGCTGGTTCCTCGTCCCGGTGGAGAATGACTCATCACATTGCCCCGAATGCCTTTATAACCTGGGATGGTACAAGGGCATGCTGTGCCTTATAGTACTACATGTAGCAAATGCATTCTAAGGGTTAATTTTAATGCGTGCTATGCATTTTTGAGTTTATAGTTAGTTAAATGTTAGAAACAAAAATTTATTGAAGGGACAGGATTTTCAGCACGATTAAACTAAAGCGAGTTTAGCAACAACTTGTGCGAGTTGAACCTAAACTCGCTATAGTTAAATCGCACTGAATTGCTCCTGTTGAAAAATCGCCCCCATTAATCGCTGTTTAGTAAATTCAACGATTAAACCGCGTCAAATGGATGCGATTTACAGCGATCTTCAGCGATTTAAATCGCTCCCTTAAAATCACATTTAGTAAATCCGGCCATAAGTGATGATAAGGTGAGAGTGCGTTTCGCATGAAGCATAATCCTTTATATCCAGATGTAAATAATGAAGCATAGCCAAGCCCTTACTGTACTATTTACATGCCTCTGCCCACCCCCCACATGTATCTCCTACACATGGGACTTGGATCCACATGCAGAACAGTGGACTCTTCTTAGAAACATTTCCACAATATTTTGGAGTGTTTCTGTGGGAATTTGTGCCCATTCATGCTGTATTGCATTTATGACGTCAGGCCCTGATGTTGGACGAGAAGGCCTGTCTTGCAATCTCCGTTCTAACCAAGCTTGATGGGGCTCTGGTCTGGGCTGTGTTCGGTCCAGTACAGTTCTGCCACACCGAACTCAACAAACCATGTCTTCATAGTCCTTGCTTTGTGCACTGGGGCACAGTCATGTTGGAATAGAAAAGGACCTTCTCCAATCTGTTGCCACAAAGTTGAAAGCACAGCCAAAATGACTTTTTATGCTGATGCATTAAGATTTCCCTTTACTGGAGATAAGGGGCCTAGCCCAAACCATGAAAAACAGCCCCATACCACTATCCCTTCTCTATCAAACTGAACAGTTGGCATAATACAGTCAGGCAGGTAGCATTCTCCCACCATCCGCCAAACCCTGACTAAACCCATCTGACTGCCAAATAGAGAAATGTGATTCATCACCGCATAAACACGTTTCCACTGCTCAACAGTCCAGTGTCAGTGTGCTTTACACCACTAGATCCAATGCGTGGCATTGAACTTGGTGATGTGAAGCTCACATGCAGCTGCTCAGCCATAGAAACCCATTCCATTAAGCTCTTGCCACAGTTTTTGTGCTTACATTAATGCCAGTGTAAGTTTGGAACTCTTCAGCTATGGAATCAACAGAACATTGGCGACTTTTACGTACCATTCGCCTTAGCAGCCATTGACCGCGCTCTGTGATTTTACATGGACTTCTACTTTGTGGCTGAGTTGCTGTTGTTCCTAAACACTTCTACTTTCTATCTATCACCTACAGTTGACCTTGGAATATCCAGAAGGGATAACATTTTCCAATTTCCTTACACCTTGCATGCATAAGAGGCATAACGTCACTAACTCTGGATCTGCTCCTTAGTACTTGTCAAGTGTAAATAACTTATGTGCAAATATACAGGCAGATGGCTTCTCATATATTTGCAAATGTGTGTACGGTAACTAGTTTCTATATTTTACTATAAAGACGCAATTGCAGGTTATTTATTTATTTTTTCATTATTAAACTGTGTGCTAGGACATTTTTATTATTTCATTCTGTGTGGATTATCTCTACCTTTTAACCAATATATTTTTTGAGCAGCTACCATTTTGTGTAACAATGCTATAAAGTTAGATACCCTTTTATTTGGGGCTTGTTCTTTTAACTTCTCTGAGTAAGCTAACGAGGCACCTTTGCAAAATTTACAGTAATTTAATACAGTGATATTAATAAAGGGGAACCACTTTGTATAGACTACAAAATGAGAAATCGTTCTAATGACAAAGCATTTATCAGTTTTTTTCTTTGTTAGGTTGTGTCTGGTGGCGTAGCCAGTAACAGATATATTCGTAAAATGCTGAAGCATTTAACAGATAATATGGAAATGTCTTTGTTGTGTCCACCACCAAGACTCTGTACAGACAACGGTGTCATGATTGCATGGTAAGATAACAGGATTTGAAACTTGCGAATGTAATAAATTATTATAGTAATGAATATAATAAAAACTTTTTTTGCTTACAAGAAGTACTTATTAACACATGTATATTTAATGTCAAATGTCAAAATATTGGGTTTCTAGCTGTGTCAGTTTACCCCATGTGGAAACATGGGAACAAAAGGCCCAAGATGGAAGCCATTTGCATGTGAGATAGGGTAGGCAAAAGGTAGAACTAAGTGAAGTGTGGGTATGTGTATGCATGTGTAAATTAGGTAGGCCAAAATTAATAGACATAGCATTTGCAGGACAGTTTCCATTAAAACATAGAGAGTGAACTGTGTATATGAACGGCAGCCTCTATTCGTTGGAGTCTGTATTATACTATTGTAGTGGTTGTTGTATAGAGTGTATCAGAATATTGCAGATTAAAGTAGATGATAAATATTAAAACATTACAGTGAAAAACATAGAATAGAAAAACTGTTTGATATATAGCAATGTGAAATAAATGTTGATATATGGATTAGATTGCATGATAAATAAGAGTTACTGCGAGTTCAGATTGTAGGAAAAAGTTACCTGAGTGATGATGGGCCTGATTCAGAGGCTGAAAAAAAGAACTTAAAGTTACAGCTGGGCAAAACCATGTTGATTTCAGGGGGAGTCAAGTTAATTTTATTCTATGCATGCAGGGAGAATGCTTTGCTTTTACTTATTGCACACAGATACCTGATCAGCTTCAATTTTAAACTGCTAATTAGACTTGAGCTGGGAAACATCACCTTTTAACTATAATACTGTTTCAACAAATGAAATTTGACTCCCCTAAAATCAACATGGTTTAGCCCAGGTGTAACTTTAAGTTCTTATTTTCAGCCTCTGAATCAGGCCCGATATTACTGTCCTGGGGTAGTGTACTTCTTTGTGTGTTCCATGCAGACATTAAGAGTGAGCTGCTAGCAGGGTTGGCAACACTGAAACAAAACACAGGCAACTGTGAATTAAGATAAAACAAGCCCAAAATAATCGGTTCCTCAAAAAATAAAGCCAATTTATAAATGTATTAAGACATCACATTGCCCTAGGCTCTACACACATATATGCCCAGCTAACACTAAATTACTACTAACCCTTCCCTCCATTCATACCCCATTAAATTTCTGTATCTATAGAACAACCTAAGGGTTTTGAACTATATGGTATACTTTGATTTTTTTCAGTATAAGATGGCTTGTTAAGTCTGACATATTAAGTTTCTGACATACAATAATTGTTAGGATAGAGGTTACATTTGGGGCTTTTTTCAATTCCTTTCTTATTAATAAATGTAGTATGCAAACCGAGTAGCTTTCTAAATGTTTTGTATAAGAAAACGGAACTTATGATTTTTTACTTATGTATTTATTTATTTATTTATGTGTATTATCCTGAGAGCTTCTATTTAGTATGTCTGTCCCCTGTATTGAATAAAAGGAGTTTTCCTTAAACTGCATTAAAATAAACTAACAGGGAACTCATCAGAAGCTGCTTAATTAATAGCTAGCTGTGATTCCGGGACATAAGATCAGCAATGAGGTGCAGATAGTAATCTGCTTTGAAAAAGTCCTGGGCGCAAGATGAAACACGTCAGCGAGACTACATTCACTTGGGAAAGAAATTTTCACTGACCTGTATTCCTCGCTTGGAGCCTAACAGTGCGGACCTCAGAAGACATAGCACCAGGTAGCCTACGTTGAGCTAGCGGCACAGTTCACTGTATGCACTTTAAAGCACCGCAAGCACTTTATGTTTATTTCAAGCTCACTGCTACATTTCCTTTGTGGATAAAACACCAATCCATTCCAACTGTGTTCTCATTGAGAGCAGAGGTACCGAGGAGCTGGTATAAGGTATTACCATTTGTAATGATCTATGGGGGAACATTACTAGTAACAAACTATGGGGGGACATTATTAGTAACGATTTATTGGGAACATTATCCATGGTGCAGCATGCCATTTAATATTTGGCGTGCAGCATGCCATTTAATATTTGGCATGCTGCCACTTACGGTACTAAAAGTGACAGAATGCTCTGCAACACATGGGCATGCTGTGCTTTCTAGTACTATATGTGACAGCATGATAAGGGTTAGTGGCATGCTGCACTGTGCATATTTTCACCAGAAAGGTATTTTTAAACATTTATTATATATTACATTTACACATTATGGGTCAGACTTGAGTTCACTTTAAGTACGATCTCGTAGTGTATTTACCCATTTGTAAGTATTATGCACTCCCCTGGGCACTCCCCTCGGATGCACATAATTTTACCTAATTTAAGAGTTCTAAACCCTACCCTAACTTTTCCTTGTGTAACTACGGTCGTTGGTATTGGATTGTCGCACGTTACTGCCTAACCCAGCCCATACTGTACAACATAAATGCCTTCCTAAGCCTACAATGCATATTTCCGGCTGTGGTAGGGATAACCCGCCCCTTCATACTTAGTTAAAACCTTGGTACGTCCGAACAGAGTTACGATGCGTAACATCTGCCAAGCGCATGCGCAGTCCATACAAAAAGTCAAAATTACGCATGCAGCATGCGTAAATACACTCTCGTACTTAACTCTGGCTCTGGCCCTATATCACAACAATTTAACACTTAAAAATTTGCCACACATTGCTGTTGATTACAAATCGCCAGAACAGATGCCCTTTAGTAAATCACCGGAAAATCACGGCAATGACTGGCAATTTTTTGATCACTACCTTAACTTGCCCCTTAGTAAATCCAGCCTTTGGTGGATCAGCTGAAAGATTTTTGAGCCATGATTCTTAGGAACAGCATCAGACATGGAATCAGTTACAGAAGAGTGTGGAGTACTTACATTGTGTGCCATGTGTGAAAAAAGGGCAAATACAGTACAATCAAATTTAATTTTTCCAAGACTTTTATGCTTTCTCTAAGGCCTACTGGTTTCTTAACCTGGTCTTTTTGTCTTTTATATGTCATCTATTTGAGACACTGAATATGGCCCTGCAGCCGGAAGTTTGTCTTAGTTGGTAGCATTGTCTTGCTTATGTCGTTGAAATTATCTTCTACTTGAACGGACTATCATTTCAGTGTAAAGCCTTGTCAAAATATCACATTAATTAGAAAATTGTTCTGTCAGCCCTGGGCCAAATTGATTAGTATCAGTCTGTTTGTATAAATTCCTTATAGCTTCCTAATATCTTTGACCAAGCCCTCTATAGGCTTATCACCTCCACGCTTCATAACTGTGCCTATCCTGTGTGCTTCTGCCCTTGTTTACAGGTGAATCTATATTCTACTGTTACTTAAGTATTGATTCATTTTTGAAGTAGAAAGATTGTGTATGTTTTTTCTTTTGTTTATAAAGAATAATTTATAATAAAATAAACAGTGGCTGTGAGAAAAGTCCAAAAAATAGGCATACGAGTAAAAATGAATAATATCAATGAATAAATCAAAGCGTAGTGCCAATCCCATAGATAATTCTCAGTAGATGGATCTTCAAGAAAAGACAACAATAATTAGAAAAGCCAGACACATGAGGTCAATTCTAAAAGGCAAATATTTACTGAAATGATTAAAAGTAATTAGGCTAAACAGGGCGCCTAATATAAAACAACATGAAGATAAACAGTAAAGATCAAACTTCATATACAAATAATATGGTGCATGTAAACAGGGTGTGTCTCATACCAAAGTGCACTGTGCTTCCGCAGGAAAAAGCAGCAAAAAGTGGACGTCCTGGCCGGAGATGTAGAGATTTCTAAGTGAAGACACAGAGGCTGAGGAATGAGATTCCTGAATAGAGTGGAGGATCCTTGACGCATTTCGGGTGCTGGCCCTTTCTCAAAAGTGATCCTCCCATCGGTGTAGTCCAGACTTAATGGGGGTCTAAACCCGAAAGCCACTCGACATACCCTATGTAGACCCTAGTTTCCCTAAAGAGGATGCTGTACTATTATGGCATACATGTATTAAACTGACCTACTTAGGCTAGAAAAATTACAAACAAGAATACTAACTAACCAATAACACCACTAAGATCTATAGTCCCTAAGGTAGGTGATATATAGTGATGAGCCTGTGTGTAAGCACAAAATGTATTTTATAAATCAATAAGTGTAAAATAATAATCCTAATATTACATATCTCTCCTAGATCAAGGTATGTATAATGACCTCTAAAGAAATCCCATATAGTGCATCTGATCTTAATAATGATACTTCCCAAAATAGTTCATTAAAACTTGTGGGAAATATATAAAAACAATATAAAAAGTAAAATAAAGTGAATCAGTGAAATTATATTATAGCAAAAATGGGTAAAATGAGTCAAATATATTTTTTGTAATTTTTCTAGCCTAAGTAGGTCGGTTTAATACATTTATGCCATAATAGCACAGCATTCTCCTTATGGAAATTAGGGTCTACATAGGGTATGCTTGGTGGCTTCTGGATTAGATCCCTGTTCTCCCAATAGGTTAATGTTGCAATATGGCGATTATTATCATAAATCTATAAACAATATATAATCTATATGTTTGAATATGTTGTTTTATTTATGTACATTTCATACAATGTTACCAGTAAATCAGTATTTTCGCCATCCCAGCCAAAATGGGTTAGTCATATATATTTATGTTCTTTGATTAACCCCCGCTCTCTTATTTAAAATAAGTTTTATTATGGTATTATATTGTTTACTATTGTTATGTTCCCACTAAATGGTTATACTCTATCCACATAAATATGTTTTCTTTACTTTATGACTTTATGATTTATTCTCCTCCTCATTCAGATTTATGTTATAACAATATGTATGAATTTTCTCTTATATGACACACCATCTGGGAGATTAATTTACTGAAAATTAACTGTGGGATTGGCACTAGACTTTGATTTATGGTTCATTTTTACCTGTATGCCGCCTAATTTGGACTTTTATGAACAATTTATTAATAAGTTAGGACCAGATTCAGACTCTCGCACGCGTTCTGTGCGTGCGGGGTCTGTAGTAACACGAGAGAGAGGGGAGTGCACACCCCATGTCACTCCCCTCTGTCGTGCGGGCTTTATGGCAGCTTATGCTGCCATAAGCCTGTATTACCTCAATCGCAGATCAGCGGCCCGTGCGACCGCTGATCCGCTACAGTGAGGGAGCCCCCTTCCACACTGTATACTTTACATGCTTCCCCCGCCCGCTTTAGTGGGCGGAAGGGAAGCACAGCCCATTTCCTCGGAAATAGGCTCGGACAGAACAAAGTGATTTTATTGTTATTATTGTTCTCTCTGCACTGTTTTCTCACAGCACCCACTGTTTATTTTAATGTATTTTCTATAACAGATTGTTTGGACTCTGTAGGGTGAGAGGCTTCTGCAAGGAGGTATTAGCACTTTTAAAAGATCCTCTTCTCTATTTTAAAAAATTATTTGTTTTTTTTCATTAGGAATGGTGTTGAGAGGTTACGTATTGGTGCTGGAGTATTGTATGACCCAAATGAGACACGTTATGAACCAAGGTATGAAGTATTTATTGGTCATTTTCAGAACTATTACTAATAAAATTTATTATCATTGCTATATTAAGCACTCAAAAAAGTATTTAAAAATTATTGATAAAATACACTTTCTCTCACTTTTTAGAGCACTTCTTGGAACAGATATCTCAGAACAAGTACGCAAAGCTGCAATCAAGTTGCCTTCTTTTAAATATAATAATTAAATCTTCAATTGTGTAAATAAGAATTTCTTTCATAACAGTGTGAATGTTGCATTCATGAAATCTCAAAAAATATTAAAGCACAATTTATAACAAACATTTGGTTCCTTGACATGATCATACCTTGCGATGACAAAAAAAATTATTCCTTTATCATTTCAAAGATTGCAGCAGCAATAGCTTTATTATGACCTAAGCATTCTATTTATATATAGTGTGACAAGATATGTAGTGCTATGTTGTGTTCTGTGCAGATTGAGGCACTTTTGTAGAAAAATCTTCCAACACACTTAGATAGGGTATAGCTAGCCTAGATAGCTAGTTTAATCTGGTACAAATTCCAAATAAAAACAAACTAAATAAATCATAGCCTGTCCAGCTCTAGCCAGTATGGATATTGCCAGTGACTAACTGCATCACCTTGTATTAAATACAAACAGTTGAAGAGAGATTTAACATATCACAGATGGGCCTCTAAGTGGAGGCCTCTAGCCAGAAATTCATTGCATGTGATAGACTGCAGTCTGAGTCTGTTTATTTATTCCCTCATCTGTATCTGCAAATTTGCCTGCCAGTTTAGCTGGCAGGCCAAAAATGGCATTACTATAGGTATAGGACAGAAACCTGGAGCAAATATTGCACCCTTCACTAATGCAGTTTTTCTGTCAATATATAGAAGACAATGGTAATTTAAGCCAATGTGATAATTATGGTTATTACTATATGCTTATGGTTATTTTAATAATATGCTTATGTCTATTACTATTTAGTGTGAATTCTTATTTACATGCTGCTGTGGTAGTTGCAGTGGCACAACCTTTTTCTCTTCTGGCTGCTCGAGCAGATTCTGGCTGTTGCAAGGCAGTCAGGATGCTGCTTTCACAGGAAACTGGATGATAATAGTCGTGGCTGTTGCTAAGCAGCCAGGTTGCTGTGTAAACAGCACACCTTCTACTGCAGGTGCTGGAGTGATACCTAACAGCCAGTACTCAGACCAACCAGCTGTTCTGTGTTTAAATACCCAGCAGGGAGATCACTCCCTTACTGGCGATACTGCTTGATCTAATCATTTTTTACTCAGGTTTAGTACAGCAGGATCCTTGTCCTGTTTATGCTCTTGTCCTGCTTTTCTTTTGATTTGCATATTCTAACATATGTGTTGTTCTCGTGCTCTTGATGATATCCCTGCTGTCTGCAGGGTTCTTGTTTATCTGTGTCCTTGCTATATCTGTCCTGTACCTCCACTCATCCCTGGTATCTGTGCTTATTACCAGACTTCCTGCTTTCCTCTTACCCATGTATCTTGGCTCCTAGCTACCCATTTATATGTATCTATTCCCTTTTACCTGATATTTGTGTTTTTTTCTTTTTTTCACTCACTCCTTTGCTTCTGCCCTGCTCTACCTGCCTGTTTAACAGTATTTATCAGAGTCTATTTCAGGAACCTTTCAGATGTGTTCTGGACACAATCATTGTTGCCGTGTCTTTTTGCATTTAATTTTGGTTCTGGCTTTGTCCTCCTAGTTACCCTGTTTTGGTACTGGCGATCAGGTATTGTCTGTCGACCTTACTCCTTGCTCACAGTCTATTGAGTGTGTCATGTCCAGTCCTTGTCAGCTTCCAGTCCTGTCCCCCTGTTCCCTGAGGAACTTTAGGGTTTCTTAAATACCAGAAATTAAAGGAGAAAACACAAGACAATTCTTAAACAGTATTGAATCAAGAAGTAATGATGACAACATAAGTAAACATGAATAATACTTCGCTTCAGCTGGTAGTCATTGCTTGATAATGATCAACAGGTTTCCAGGAGCCCCTTTCTCAATGTTGTCGAGCTGGAAAGATTAGTGAGCAACTCTGCAGTCAGTCCTGTACGAGGCTGAGGAGATGACCTTGTACTAAGTCCTGTATATTCTGACAACAGCAGAGCTGAAAGGCCTTACCTTGTTTGGTTATAATCATGTTTCAAGCAAGTTAATTGGTACTACTTATCTAACTAATTTCTACATTCCACATATGAACATCATAAGTTAGCATTGCATAATATTAGTATCACATACTGTCTATTCTGAAAGCTGGCACCAGGGGCTGCAACTTGCTGTGATATTCTGGGTAGCATAACATTATCTCCAGCCCTACAGGGTACAGTCATGGGAAGAGTATACAGCATCATTGACTAATAATTACAACAAAACAGTTAAAATGTTATATGTAGAGATAAATGTTCATTCAGGGTACTGCAAACAGGGACTAGTTTATCGGTACACCGGAATGCCTGGGGAATAGTACATTATGGAAAGCTGGTAAGGGACTCGGGGTGGTAAGGTATAGTGCATGTATAGGTAGAAGTATAACTGGAGAATGCAAAAGTCATAGCAGTTAGTGGCTCCCAAATAGAATACTGTTATTAGGGCTAAACGGGGTCGTTGATGGGGATATAAGATATGATGGAACCTAGACTATAAAACTGGAGATGCAGGGGGCAACTGGAAAGTTCCCAAATCTAGATCAATATTAAGGCATTTAGGTGCTATGATCTAGAGTTCAAAAATCTATTTGGCTTCTTCCTTTGCTGTTTTTGCAAGAAAGTTCCCACCCCTCTAGCTCTCCTCCAGTTTTGTACTATGTTTTATATCTTTTCTAAGGTTCAGACATCTTATTGTGTGGCCCACATACTGCAGACCATTGAAGAAGATGCTGAAAAAGACACTGAAACAGTAGAGAGATGTGAGAAAAATAAAAAATCAGATGTCCACCCATAATAGTCTTTAAAAACTCCTATTAAAAATATATTTAAAAACTTTTATTTTGTATTGTTCCTGTTTCTCAAATACAACATTTTCTTAAACTAAAAATTAAAAAAATACAGTGGTCAGCAGCATTTTCCATATCACAAAGAAAAAATCAGGAACAATACAAAATAAAGATTTTTATAGATGTGTGTAGCACGTGCTAAGTAATTAAAAATAGCAACAACAAAATTTCAACAAACATGGCAACAACTACAGGGAAGGAAATGAATATAAAAGATTTCATTACTTGTAATTCAAGTAATTGTAAATATCTGATAGAATGCACTTGTTCTTCGCAATATATTAGTAGCATTACAAGGAAATTAAAGGAGATGTGCGGGAAGCACATAAGAAATATTAGGAAAGGAAATATGAAACAACCCCTGTCCTCCCATTTCAAAGAACCTGAAATAGAAATAGTTCTGTCGTACTTAACAATACATACAAACACATACTGCATGAACTTAAAAATACAATGATCCACTACATATAAGGACTTTCATAAATTAAAAAAAAAACACACATTAAAAAAAGAAATGGTGTTTGTTCACAAAATTTAAAGTAAATAAAAAGAAACAGAAACCTTCAAAAACTAAAACCAAATGTCACCTACATGGTTAAAGTCTTGCACAAAATGAATAATCAGCAAAGGATTAAATAAACAAACTTTTATTTGTTTCATTTAAAAACACACATCCATTTTTTATAAACAAGTGTGGCCTGAACTAAGTAAGAGAAGATGCTTGGCCTCACAGCAAAAAATATGGTTCATCAACTTACAAGTGGTCGAGGGCTAATTAAACTTTTCCCATGCATATGTTCCTTTATGCAAGGCACTCCTACTTGTGAATCAGCCTTAACTCTGTTGGAATGCCTATACCGTACATTAGTAGCCCATGTACAGCTCATTTGCATTGGTGGGAGTCTGAAAGTTGCTTTTTGGCTGTCTCTATTTCGAATGATAGCCATTTCAGATTATTTTTATTTTCTATGAATGGGTGAGTATGCGATCAGCATACTCACCCATTCCTTTTTTGGAAGTGTCGCCGTCAGACCACCGAAGAGGTGGTAGGGAGGGTTAAGGTAATAGAATGGTAAGGGTTAAGGTAAGGATTAGGGAGAGGGTTGGGGATAGAATACTTACGTACCTTTCAGAGCACCTTGTTCGGTGCTCCAGGGATCGATTGCTATGCCTCTTCGAGGCAGAAGCAATCTTTTTCTGGCTGGGAGAGAACAGCCCTATCATAATAAGGCTTTTTGCAATAGGGACCCACCCCATTTCCGGGTGTGGGTCCCCGCAAAGAAAATGTGATTTTTAAAATGCGAATTTCGGAAAAAAAATAAGGCGAATGCGAATTTTCGCCGATACGCTCGATTTCGATAGATATCCATTTAGAAGCTCTTATATTAATAATGGTCTAATTTAATAACCCATGCGATTCGATAATTCGAATTCCTACTGGCATGCAATTTCGAAAAGCCCATATTTCGAAAAAGCCAAATCTAGAAATCATTTCTATTACGAATAGTTATTCATATAAAAATCGGTTTAGAATGCTTTGTTTTGCGAAAATACTGTATTGTGAAAACATTCATGTTCCAAAACATGTATTTCCGATTATCTGTTTTTCACTTTATCCATATTCGAAAGCTTTCAAATGTGAATATATTCAATATAGAATTTTTGTATTGCGAATATATATAATGCAAATATTTACCATAAATCACATTTCGAAAATTGCATTTATACAAGCTATTTGCGAAAATTTATAATTGCGAATCGGTGTTTAGCGAATGTTTGTAAAGAACGTTTTTGCGAAAATATTTCTTTTCAATCTTTTTACTATTTCGAACATTTTTTTTTTTATGTTATGTAATGTAATATAAAGTAATGCAAACTTTAATTATTTAACACTATTGAATTCGCTGAATAGGGAGTATAATCACCATATTTTTATTTTTTTTGTCTTTTAAATCAATATATTTTCTATAAGACTATGTTAAAACATCTATGTTATGTTTTAGTTAATACATTATATCACGTCAAAAAAAAGAAAAATACATGCACTGTTCTTAAATCTTATGCACCTTCTATTGCAGATAGCAATACAGAAAGTAGTAGGTGTTGGCAGATACATAAACACTGAACTAAAAGGGTTGTATTCACTGAAATAGTCGATGACAGGTACGTAAGAACACACATGCTGTGAAGAGCTTTTTTGGATGATCAATGTTTCTACTAGTCACTGCAACAGATGTTACTGCAGATGGATGAAGTCTAGTGATTGATCTGACAGCTTTGCCTGTATACTTTGCAACTGTCATAGCAACATAGC
>WWET01002596.1:43605-54449 GCA_011038615.1 Limnodynastes dumerilii | reverse complement strand
CCTCCCCTGCAGCCTGACCCTAACCCTCCCTCTTCTGCAGCCTGACCCTAAACCTCCCTCCTCTGCAGCCTGACCCTAACCATCCCTCCCTTACAGCCTGACCCTAACCCATAATTTACTCACCTGTCCCTGGTCCGGCGAGCAGTGGCGGAGGTGCGGCAGAGGGATATTGCGTGTCGAACGGCATACTCACCCATTCATTAAAAAAAAAGTAGAAAAAGGTAAGGATTCGAAAATGGGACATCTGAAAAGGAACCTTCGAATCTCCCATTTTTGGCAATAAGATTTTCTTAGCGGGGAGTGTAACCGTTTAAAAAGGTGGCGCAAATAGCCGGTGAGGAGTCAGCTAGGAGGAGGTAACTTGTAATGGAGGACAGGAAACCACTGCCCTCGGCGCTCAGGAGGAAATGGTCAATGCAAGCACACCCCCCTGTCAAAATAGGGGGGAATCAGGGAAGGAACCAGATAGCCGGCGTAGCTTCCTGCTTCATCTCGAAGGGGTGCGTCTTCCCTGTACCATATCTCACGCCCTAACCTAGAGCCAGAATATTGTTGACCGCCCCACCAATACTGCCAACCTATACCCCATCTGAAAAGAAACCAAGCAGGTTAGCACAATGGGGTACATCCAGAGCTATGTATGAGAGTGATTTAGCGTAGCCACTAGCGTAAAAGCGCCCATAAGTACTTCCTGCGCATGCAGATGTTACGCTATGTAACTCAGAGCGTATGGGCCAGTCACATATCTTCATCGACACCCGCAATATGCTTTGGAGGCGGGGTCAGGCATTTAAATCATACAGTATAGGCGTTCTTAGGCTCTTAAGTATGTGCTGCCTATACGTATGTCAGTACTTACGCTGTGTAAAGTTAAGGTAAGGTTCGGGAAGCGTAAAATGGCCAAAGTATGTACATGCGAGGGGAGTGTCTAGGGGAGTGCTTAGTAAATATACTACGTTAGGAAACGTAGCCCTCGTTCTGGCCCAATAACTATAGGGAAGGGAGGGAAGAACAATCCAGAAGAAGGCTGGACTCCCAGCCTGAAGTGCACTAATATACTTAAAAACCCCTCCCCCAGACCTGTTTTTACTGGCTATTCCTATGAAGGACACGAAACCCCTTAATGCCTGGCGTGGCTACCTGACAGCCAGGTGTTTATCGTCCTTCATGCCCAAACCGGGTTTTCTCTCCCTTTTCTGCGAAAAAAAATAATTTTATCTGGTTTTAACAAAATGTATTTAGTGATTCTTAAGATTTAAAAGTTGGTATAAACTAATAAACGCACTGCACTCCAGATCCAGAAGAGAAATGTGTGAGGCAAGTGTTGGGAAGTCTGTCAAGTAGCTTAGAGTGACATGGAAGCTGGGAAATGAGGCAAACATTTGAGAGAGAGTAGGAGGGAATTTTTTGTTTTTCTTCTGAAGTGGAGTGATTAGAGCAGGTCTGGCTAACCTGTAGCTCTCAAACTACAATTCCCAGCATGCTTTACCTGCACGGCCATAGCTGCTAACTGACAAAGCATGCTGGGGCTTGTAGTCTCACAACACCGAGAGCTACAGGATGACCAGGCTTGAATTGGCCGTAACACTGTAGTAATTATGTAAATACGTGCCAAAAATACGCTGGCTGTAACTGCGCTCGAACCACGCACTGGAGGCGGGGTGAGGCATTTAAATCCTACAGTATGGGCTGGGTTAGGCAGTTACATCCATCAGGAACCGAAGTACGTGCGTGGTTATGTTTGGAAAAGTTAAGTAGGGTTTGGCAAGTGTAAAACGGCAAAAGTACGTGCATCCGAAGGGAGTGTCTGAGGGAGTGCATAGTACTTACGACAGTGTAAATACGCTACACTAACAAACGTAACACGCACATAGGTCTGGATACGGCCCATTGCCTCTCCCCGTCCCCCCGGCTAATCTAAACCCCCCCCCTCCCACTTCAACCTAGACACTCCCAGAGGCGGCTTAAGGCTGCCTCTTTCTAACTAAACTACTACTCCTTACTGGTACGTAGATTGCATAAATGACCTACGACGCATGCATAGTAGGTCATTTCGTACAACTCTGCACCTAAGAAGCAGAAGCTTCTTAGGTGTGAATACAGCCTATGGTGCCAAAGTGTGGAGGAAAGGTATTTTGCAGTATGTTAGTTGATGAGCAAGAGCATAGCAATTCCTGTCAATCTTGTTTTTAAAGGACCATGCAAGATCCTGGGCACTGTGTCCAGTCGAAGATGATGCTGTTTTCTAGTTTTTATGTGCTTTTTGCATATGTGTTATTAATACTCAGTAGAACCACACAGGGCCAAGGCATGCTGATAAGAGGTCCCTGGTATGAACAGAGGGCACGTGGTACTAATGCTAGCCTGTACTTCGCATTTCAGTATTGTAGAAATTAATTAGATAAAAAAATAGCAATTAACTGTTACAATCAACCCCTGTTATGACCTATCTCCTCCACTAGAGGCCTCCCGTGCTCCCTCTCCAGCTTCATTGCAGTTCTGGATTCCACCTGAGGGGCTGCTGTTCTGGGCTGTGTCTGAATGAGGAGAATGCAGCTCATTACTTGGGATCTCACTCACCTGTTCAGTCTGCATTTAAACCAGCTTCTCACACACCCCTGTGCTGGTTCGTTGAAGTTATTTGTTTGATCATCGCCTGTCCTGTCTGGTCTCTGCTCCTGTGTTCCAGCTCCCTTGTCTCTACACGGTCCCTATGTTATCCTCATGTCTCCAGTGGTTTCCGGTCTCAGCTATTCTTTATGTCTTCAGTTGTCTTTCCTGGACTCCTCAGTATCTGCTCCAGTGTCCACATATTTAGTACTGCATTCACCAAGGACTCCAGTACTTCTGATTCTCCTCTGCATTCCCCAAGGACTCAGGTGTTGCTGTTATATCTCTTCATGAACCCTGTGTTTCTTGTCCTATCTGTGGACTTATTTCACCAGCATGCCTTTCACCATTGTTCCTGCATTCTCTGACATATCAGTGGACCTCAGTCATTAGTATATCTTTACCATTGTTCCAGTATGATCTGTCTGAATCTTCAGTCAATAAACTCCATTGGTTTGCACTGATTCCCCATCCGAGGTCATAATTAACTTGTTAAAACATGTTTAGTACATAGGGCTGGATCCAGACTTAAGTAAGTGCTTGAAATGAGTTACTCCTGGGCTAAACCATGTTGATTTCAGGTGGAGTCATGTTAATTGTATTCTTTGCATGCAGGGATATATCTTTGAATTGCTTACTGCACACAGATACTGACCAGCTTTACTATCACACTGTTATTTTTCACCTCTCATCTCTAATACTATTATATTATTATTATATTATTACACAGATACTGACCAGCGTTACTATTACACTGTTATTTATCACCTCATCTAGGTTTGTGTATTTATCCCCTCTTGTATTTAGGTTAGCAGTGAAGCACACTGTAGGTTTGTGTATTTATCCCCTCTTGTATTTAGGTTAGCAGTAAAGCACACTGTAGGTTTGTGTATCTATCCTCTCTTGTATGTAGGTTAGCAGTGAAGCACACTGTAGGTTGTTTTTTTTTTGGTATAGGGGAGATGAAGCTTGGTTGTGGATCTGTGGTTGAGTTAGACAGCTGAAGCTGGGGTTCAGTGCCAGCTAGACACATAAAAATGGCACCTAATGAGCAAAAAATGGACGCTCACCTTTACTGTGCACACTGTAGTTCACTTGCTCAGAGCCTGGTGCACTAAGCACCACCAGTCCGCCCAAAGTATTTGTCAGCAGTAGACCACAGCTGTGGAGGCAGGGCTCACTCACCAAAGAACCCGAGAGGAAGGCTCGCAGTAACTGTGGGCCAGACGTGCGGATGCTCACAGGCCGGGAAGCCTCGGTGCTCGGCGGGGTCAGGACGCACTGCACATGACTAGTGCTTATTTTCGGGGTAGGGCTTATATTTCAGGAAATATGAAAAATCAAGGTAGGGCTTATTTTATGACTAGGTCTTATTTTCGGGGAAAGACGGTATCACACTTGGAATAGGAAACATCACCTCTCAACTCTAATACTGTTTGCAACAGATGCAATATGACTCCCCTGCAATCAACATGGTTTAGCCCAGGAGTAACTCATTTCAAGCTCTTAAGTCTGGATCCATCCCATAGGTCATCTCCCCGGTCTTGCTTATGGGACTGACCGCAGAAGTGCCCAGCTGACCTGTCCAGTTGGACCACAATCAAGACAGGGGCTCCAGGACCCTAGCTGAACATTATCAACAGTAACTACCAGCCAAAGCTAAATAATACTCTTGTACTTTTATTAATTTTTTATAAAAAATTATTGTTGATTAAGAATTGTCTTGTGTTGTCTTCTTTAACTCCTGGGGCCAGATTTACTAAACCGCATGTTTGGAAAAGTGGAGATGTTGCCCATAGCAACCAATCAGCTTCTAGCTTACATTCCCTATTGTGTAATATGAAAGTGAGAGCTAGAATCTGATTGGTTGCTATAGGCAACATCTCCACTTTTCCAAACCCGCAGCTTAGTAAATTTGGCCCCTGGTATTTTCAAGTTTCACTGGCTATGGCAGTAATATTAGTTGTTGGACTTTGCATATGACGGTCTGTTATTGTCAGCCATTGGGGTAGAACTAAGTACACTAGCGTATTTATGCTAGCCGCTGATGTAAAAATACTGGTTTGTACTGCGCATGCACGCCACGCAACTCTGAACGTACATACCTGGCTAGTATCAACAGCGTAACTACATACAAAGGGGCGTGCCAACCATACGACACCCGTAATTATGCTTCGCAGACGGGGTGAGGCATTAAAATCATACAGTACAGGCGTGCTTAGACAGGTACGTATGTGTAGCCTGTACGTACGTCAGAACTTACACTGTGTTAAGTTAAGGTACGGATTGGCAAGCGTAAATGGCCAAAGCACATACGAGCGAGGGGAGTGCCTAGAAGAGTGCATAGAAAATACGCTAGCGTAAATACGATACGTCTTGAAGCGTAACTCTGGATCTGACCCCTTGTGAGGATGAATAGGTGGAATTATGGCAATTACATAACATAAAGAAGAAAATAATAAAAAAAAATGATTAGTGCTCTGTGTAAATATAAAGTATTTAATACTTACGTGTGGGCGTGCCAATTTTACATGCGTCCAAAATACGTCTGAAATACGTGAAGTAGGTGGGGGGTTGTATTTAAAGTGTACAGTATGGGCGTGCTTAGCAGCGTAAATACGTGTTGCCCATACGTACGTGTGCGTATGACTGCGGTTACGTTGGAAAAAGTTACGGTAGGGTTTGGAAAGCGTATCTTGACAAAATACGTACGTTCAAAGGGGTGTGCCGAGGGGAGTGTAACGAATTTACACGCACGAAAATACGCTCCGCGAATAAACGTACGGCAAATGTAGTTCTGGATCTACCCCATAAACAGTAGAATATGTAGACTATTTGTTTAGCTCTGAGACATATGTCTACGTCTACGTCTATGTCTATATCTATCAGTTACCATCTGTGTTTGACTTTATTTATTTTTCCATCACTGTCCGGACATCAGTTCTAAAGTCATCTTTAACCTGCCGGTATATTCCTGCTTTCAGCGCTATCAGACTCTCATCTGCCACAAAGGTGTTTCTTGATGTCTGATTCACTCTAAAGTTTTTTGTACCGTATTCAGAGATCCGTGTTGCAATCAGATCGCAAATGTACGCACGGCCAAACCCCCATCCCAAGCACAACATTCCTATCTCTCGGCTGTGCTTTCGGAGACTTCTGCTGCCATAGACCACTTGTAACTTTCCAAGTGAATTCCCGTGCGTATGTAACCTCCATACGTGCGATTCAACATAGTCACGCCCACTTTCCTTCATTTAAATGCCTCCCCCCCGCATATTTTTATGTAAATTCTCCCGTGCGTATTTTTTGCGTCGCATATCCATCCGTATGTACCAATGTCTGTCTGTAAGGCACTTCCGCTCGTATAGTCTGTTAACTACCTAAATAAAGTTACTATGCATGTGCAGTTAGTCCGATTGTAAAAATATACAACAATCATTGCTATCTACTGAGTGTCTTAATCTATTATTTCATCTGTCATCCACTCCTCCTCAGTGACTTGTTCATAGGTTTTAACCATCTATAGTCTCCAACTACCGTTTACAACAAGCACATTGGGCCGGATTCAGAGATCCCTTTTCACGTGGAGTTGCGTACGTATTTTTAGGATCGGATGAACTGTGCGTGCGTAGAAACTTTTTCCACGCAAGTTACATAGTATTTACGCATGGAAGTCCATTAGGCATGCACTTGAGAATCGCACTTGGGGACATACGTACGGGAGGGGGCGTGGTTTAAATCCGTACGGTTAAAGTTACGTGAAAGTCGGTGGGGGGGGCATATGGGTGTTGCCTTGCTACGTACGTGCGTATAATTGCGTACTTTATACAAATGGATTTGTGAATACGGCCCGTTATTGCTGGATGACATTTACCTTTATATCATTTGTTTACAATTTGATTGCCTCGTGGCATAACTTTGTTTTAAAGTGATTATCTAACTGCAGTAAATATTCCCGTTTGTTAGGTTCTACACTACAGATTCTACTGTTTATGTGTATTTACATATCTATTGTATTTTTATTTGTTTTTATTATTTTTATTATTCTTTTATTATTTATTTATTATTTATTTTATTCATATTATACATTTTTAAGATATTCTATTAAAAACTATGGGGTAGATCCTGACTAACGGCCAACAGGGGCCTTACACAAGTCATTCGCCTAAGTCCCCTGTCTAGGAAAATCTATGCATGCGCACGGCAGACGTTCCCAGTGCATAAATACTAAGGGACGTAGCTAAGGACCTGATTCACACTTAAGAATTCGTATGATTTTAGGTGCGTATATTTAAGAACGGATGCACTGCGCATGCGTAGTAACTTTTATACGCTATTTGCTTTGGAGTTAAGTTTGCAAATTCCATGCTTCTACACTACGAACTTAAAATCGTAGTAACATACGCAAAAATGGGTGTTCCATGCATAATGAACTCGGCAGATTCGAAGATTTGGGTGGAGAGAGGCATTTAAATGACCAAATGAAAAATGAGAACCTACAGTTAAGGGAGCCCACTCGTAAGTCACATAAGAACCTGAAAACCGGGGGTGTGCCGAGGGAGTTTCATTCCTATTAGTTGCGTATATTTAGGAACCTATCGCGTTCTTAAGTGTGAATCAGGTCCTAAGGTACTACTTACGATGAAGGCTTGAGAAAGTGTTCTTGTAACATGAAAAGTGTCGCTGTTTATCCTGTGTCTCGGTGCTATTGGAGCAGTAAAACAGTCCAATTACTGTTTTTGTGAATGTACCTTGGTGGTCATCACACGAGCTGGATCTGATCATTAGAACTGCTTAACCACCTACGAATAGGGTTGGGTGCTGGACATGGTCGATATATCCTAACAACTAAACAGACGGAAGATATTACCAGCATTAGAAATATTATATCCAAGTCAAGCTCAGTGCCGGGCAAGGCCACCAGCCACTGTGGACTTCACTACACGGCAAGGAACGTTTACCAAGTGGAGGATTATATAACGGTCCCAACGAAGCTGGGTAATCTCCTCTACGAACGTCGTCTCTGCCGTCCATATCTCGGTAATTGGATATATATCCGACCATTCACTTTTTTATATCACCATTATTCATCCGTCCTTACCACCCTCTACGAAACCTTAATTAACTAATAGTACCGTATGCACAATGTTTATTATATAAACTTAAAATTTTTTGTTTATTTATTTATATGTTTTAATAAATGTTAAATTAAACTGGTGCTGTATTTCAGCCATCACAAATCTAACCTAATATATAGTTTTTAGATATATCTGGTCATTTTTCAGCGCTGTCTTGATTTGTTTTTGTTTTTACTGATATAAGTAGGGTCCTACTATTAACAGCTGCGTTTTTGAACTGGTTGGAGCGCTGATACTTTGTCTTTCTATATTTTTTTGATGTACGATGGCTCTATTCCTGCCATCTAGGCGAGGATAGTCATTTAAATGAGGGGTCGGGGGAAGCCCTGTTATGACTACATCTGTGGCCATATGGTCATAAATGTCAAGATTGCACTCCCCGCTACAGTCTCGTAAGTACGCATATGCATACGGATATGCTCCTATATATTTACTTAGAGTGCTACTAATTTTTTTTTATTTTTATATTATTTTATTTTCTTTTTTTTTCTTTCTATTTTTAGGATTGGTCATCCTAGGTTAGCAGCTTGTGTCAAGTATATAGGGTGGTTATTTTAATATATTTCATGTCTACTTGGTTGTGATGGCAGATTCACTTGATATGTTTAAGAAAGGATTACATAAATTTTTAGCAGAAAAGGACATCCAGGGTTACCAGGACCGCTAATTTAAATAATAGACAGTAGTGGAGCCAGGGAGAAATTGGTTGGCCATCTCGGGTCAACAGGGCTTTTTATTTATTTGTTTAGGATTGCAACAGTTTGGAGGTTGCTTCATATAGATTAACTTCAAATATAAAGATAGGGATCACAGGAGATCCAAAATAGGTTGAACTTGATGGACTGGTGTCTTTATTCAACCTCATCAACTATTTAACTATGTAACTATGTACTTATGACTCAGTACTTTGAGCGCTGAATATTACACTCTGTAGTGTATAGCATTTTAATTACATAACTTACCTGTCCTGAGAGCTCCAACTGGAGTTTTTTCTCCATCGCTGTTAAGACCTTTATGACTTCTGCCCATGCACCCGAAGGTCCTGAGTTTGCTAAAGAAGGAGCTGTAGCTGTCCACTGGGGGATCAGTGAGAACAGCAAAGGTCTATTTTTTACAGTAGGTTTACGAACTCAGGACAACACAAGTAGGGCACAACAGGGAAACAAGACAACTAGTATAAGCAAAGTAATAAAACTATCCACACAATAGCGGGATCTGTAGCTATACAATATAACCAGCACTGCCAGATGTTAAATGCCAAATAGTTGCATGAAGCTGGAATAGTCCAGCTGCATGCATTGGTGAGAGTACCAACTGTTACTTGGCATTAACATACATTCATGACTACCAATGTGTGAGCATACAAACTGCTTAGTAACAACTGGTATGACTCAAAGTGAGCCACCACCATGGCTCTACATACTAATACATGGCATCCCAGATGCCAAGCAACCGAGACTGCTGACTGTTGGCCACTGATAATGTGTGAGCATCTTAGCTGCCTTCTAAAAGCCTTGATAACACATGATAAATTGCTACAGCGGCTTGTTACAGATCCGCTATTGTAGAGTGTGTACGTTCACACAACCTCTGGTTCCATCCAATTCAGGTGCTCTGGTTGGGTCAAAAGATTTTTAAACTTGCTTACCAAGCAAGAGACCTGACTGCCAATCACTCGAATAGTTTGCTGTGAGTAGCAGGCACAAAGCCAGAGATTGGATTTGTGTATTTACAGCAGATGTCAGCAGTTGTCCATAAAACTGGACAAGTGTGTACTCGTAGATGGGATGAGGTAGGTCTCCTGTAGTATTTTGGGTGTGTTTTATCGCTGGGAACAGCCCTTTTTCGAAAGGGTCATTTTCTTCTGCCTCACAGAGGAGAAGCAATCAATCCACTGAAGAAAGAAAATGGAGCTGCAAATGGTGACCCCAATCCTTACTCTAATCCTCCCCTTATATTATCGTAATCCTAACCTTCCCTTTCCCACAGCCAAACCTTAAGACTCCCTTCTCTGCAGCCTAACCCTAAGGCTCCCCTCCCCACAGCCTGACCTTAAGACTCCCCTCCCAGAAGACTAACCCTAAGACTCCCCTCCCCACAGCCTGACCCTTAGACTCTCCTCCCCACAGCCTGACCTTAAGAACCCCCTCCCAGAAGACTAACCCTAAGACTCCCTACCCCACAGCCTGACCCTTAGACTCTCCTCCCCACAGCCTGACCCTAAGACTCCCCTCCCAGAAAACTAACCCTAAGACTCCCCTCCCCACAGTCTGACCCTAAGACTCCCATTAACACAGCTTAAAACTAAGACTTTCTTCCTCACAGCCTGACCCTAAGACTCCACGTTGATTTAGAAACATAGAAACATAGAAAGTGACGGCAGATAAGAGCCACACGACCCATCCAGTCTGCCCATTTGTTTATTCAAAACTATACTGACCCTAGACCCTATTTACCCTCAATTTAGTTTACAATTTAGGATATCCTTATATTTATCCCAAGCATGTTTAAACTGTTCTACTGTATTGGCCTCAAACACCTCAGATGGGAGACTATTCCACTTATCTATCATCCTTTCAGTGAAATCATTTCTCCGCACATTTCCTTTCAATCTACCACCCTCCGGTTTATATTCATGCACTCGTGTTCTATTACACCTTTTCTTTTGAAAAATGCCACCCTCTAGCTGGTCACAACCCTTGATGTATGTGAAAGCTGCTATCATGTCCCCCCTGTCCCTTCTCTGCTCCAAGCTATACATGTTTAGTTCCTCTAGCCTTTCTTGGTATGATTTGTTACAAAGGCCATGAAACATTTTATTTGCTTTTTTTTGCACAGTCTCTAATGTATTTATGTCTTTCTGGAGATATGGCCTCCAGAACTGAACACAGTATTCTAGGTGAGGTCGTACCAATGATCTATAAAGGGGCATCACTACTTCCCTCTTTCTGCTACTAATTCCTCTCCCTATGCAACCAAGCATCTGACTTGCCTTTCTCATTGCTTTGTTACATTGATTGGCTACCTTTAAGTCACTGGAAATAATGACTCCTAGATCCCTTTCCTCCTCGGTAGATTCTAATGTAATGCCATTAA
>WWET01002595.1:136937-161383 GCA_011038615.1 Limnodynastes dumerilii | reverse complement strand
CTGTCTTGTCTGTCTACACACACATACACAATATAAAATAGATTAATAATGACTTAAAATAGAAATAATGCTATCAATTTTATTTGTCTGTAGGTTTTTGTCTGTGTTCCTGAGAGCTTTGAGATTAATAATCCTTATCTCTGTCTGTCTGTCTACACACACATACACAATATAAAATAGATTAATAATGACTTAAAATAGAAATAATGCTATCAATTTTATTTGTCTGTAGGTTTTTGTCTGTGTTCCTGAGAGATTGCCTTTGAGATTTGTTAAGACACCTCTGTTTAACAGATTGTCTAAAGCTGTTAGAGGTCTCCAAATTTAGCTGTCCTGTTTAACAGGCTGGATTTAAATATTACACCCCAAACTGCAGATTAGAAAGTCAAGAAGAAAAGACATTTGACCAAGGCTGCACATGACATATCTGAAGACAGGTATTTAAAATGCCTTCTCACCTTTCCTATGCTGACAGATTGGGAGGGATTTCAGTTGACACCTGCTTTTCCTGATCTCGACAAAGTCACTGAATCCTTGACAATGTATTAATGAAGAGTAAAACTTGGAGTGTTAATTAGTATGTGAATAAATATGGCACTTATCCAGTCAAGGATGGCCAGTCTGTGACTGAGAATCATGGGAAATGTAGTTCAGTTCAGTAGTATACAATATAATAAAGATTATTTTGTGTTAGCAATTTTAAAGCCTATTTAGAAGCCATATTTTATTTATTTTTTTCTTTAGACAGAAGGGAAAAAAGAACAACGGAAAAATAGTTAATAAAATATAACAGGGATTGAGGCTCATCCAGAGCTGCCCTTACACCTACTTTTTAGGTAGAAGAGCACTGTGCATGTGCAGAACGGGAGCGAGCACAAAAAAGCGGGCGCCAGGTGGCAGATACGCCTATGTTTGCCTCCGTGAACTCTGCGTTACTGCAATGGGTTGTTTTTAATCTAATTTAAATGAGAAAATGGGCGTTTTTGTGCTGCTGAGTGCAGAGCCAGCCCAGTTTCCCTGTGCTTTCTCCTAAAATCTACACACTCTGCATACACTATGCTATAATGACATCTATTATGTGTTTCAACACATTGTACTCAGGCATTTTTGTTTTTAAATATAGTTTTAAGGATTTTTTTTGCTTTAAAAAAAAATATATCTTTTATGTTTCAATACTTTATTATATTAAAAAAATACATATATTACAGCAAATCAAAATAATTATAGAATTATAAAATAAAAGTAACTATAAAACATGCAGACTTGTATAGGCTGCTGCATTACAGCTCTTAGTCTCTTGGCCTGCACACATCTGTTTGCATATCCACATTCATTACAACCTATCCAGCATTGCTAATGTCAGAACTCTGGATAGAGTACACACATTTTCAACAGCGAATCTGTGCTTCTGCTGCACTAAAACAATGGATTAGGGGCCTTATCCAGAGACACTCTTCCACCTATTTTTTAGCTGGAATTGCAGTGGGAAGATACTGCGCATTCTTAGAATGGGAGTGTGCACAGAAAGATGGGTGCACTGCTGCTAGTGCAATGGCGAGATATACACTATAGTTAAATCAGCTTGTGATTTTTTTTTAAGCCTGATAAGCACATCTGTAACATGCAGTCTTGTATGGTACACCTCGCACCCTCTGCCAATACGCATCTGTTTGTAAATGAATGCACCTTTTCTGCAAAGGTTGCGGCTCTGAATAGAACGAACGCAGAGCGGGAAGCAGATTTTTGCATCCGCTGCCTAACAACTCTGGATCTGGTCCAAGGTCCGTTGAGAATAAGGGAAAAACAGGTGCAAGTGTCAACAGGCGCAAAACCAGTTTGAACTGCAATGGAAGGCCAATGTAAACTGTGAAACAGAATTAGAGTTGAGAGGTGACATTTCCTAGCTCAACTCTAATTTACAGATTATACATAATGCAGTATGCACTATACTAAGCACTGTATGAGTTTTTTGTGCAACAGCAAAGTATATTCCACACATGAAAAATAATTAAAATTAATTTGTATTTCTCAAATTGCAACATGGTTTATCTGCAGTGTACACTTGCACCTGTTTTGCCCTTAAAAATATGTAAATTCAGCCTTGGATCAACCCCAAAGTCTGGATTAGCTCCATTGCGAATAAATTAGTAGTCATCTTCAAGAGCCAGGCCTCCTCAGTTAACACTTTGCATGCCAGAATGAATTAAGTCATTGCTTTACTGGGGCTTACTAGAAACTAAACTTCTCACAGAGACTGACACATACACACACACACACACACACACACACACACGTATATTAACATAATTATCTCATATTCGCTGTATTTGTCTGTTTTATAAATGAATTCTATATCATATTTGTCATGGAAACCTTTACTTCTAGCATACAATGTTGTGTCTTTTATAGCTGCTTGATTTGGTTTTTATGTAACACAAATTAAAGCAGGTACCCAGTCTTTAATCAGTGTTATGTTAATTTCAGTCATTTTATCAATACATCTATATGTTCTTGTTCATTCATAGGAGCTCATATATATGTCAATCATATCAGAGAGCAATAATTTAAAAAAAATTGCATTGCAGACACATAGGTCACTTGTGAATATCTGTATAGAAGGGAGTGTGTGTGTGTTGTGTGTGTGTGCTGGAAATGAATATATAGGAGAGCTGTATTTATGAATACCAGAGTACATATTACTGCTTATGTAAAGATTTAAGCTGACTTGCTTTGCAGTTGATGTGTGATTAACCTGAAATAACCACTTTTATCAGTCATGTGGGGGTCATATCTCGTTTGGATGAAATAGAAAAATTCTAATCCCCTGATGTTTTCTACACACAGAATTAAGATTGCAGACATCTACTGGGATTTTTTCTTTTTCAAGTCATTTATTTCAAACACTTTTTGAACATTTATCATTTGCATCTTCTGTTGCCCTGCAACCTTATTTTTTATTTAACTGTTGAAATTGTTAGAATTAATCTTTGTTTTTGTGTTAGGGAGTGTGTGTGTTTTTATATTTTCTTTCACTGGTCACCAATTAGGCAACACATCAAAAAAGAAATACACTGAAAATCCCATATCATATCTAGTCATATCTAGTCATATATGGCATCCTTGTGCTGTAATAATGCATGTTCTATCAAAATAGAAGTGGATGTATCATAAATGACATTTTCTCTTTAACCTTTGCAGCTCCACAAGGGCACAGAGTGAATTAAAATTTCATGGCAGGAATCCCAGGAACAAGTGGGCCGAAAATTCAAAATGGCTTCCATTGAACAGGTGAGGCTCCTTGATTTAACTGAAATTTGGTTTTATTTTTACAGAATAAGTGCAATTCAGTTCTTGGTTATAGCATTTAATTCTGCAATTAAAGGACTTAGACATAACTTAGAAAAGCCTCAGTGCCTTTTCTGTGTTTTATATGTGGCATGAGACATTAACCCATTGCGTCATGTTTGCTGAATATTGCCATCTAATGTACATTTATAAATGGACTAATTAATTTTTTTTATTGAGATTTTGTATGAACTAGTAAAGGGAAATGTTTGAAATAAATAAATATATTTTTAAATCCATATGAAAATAAAATATTAGACTAACATTAACATAAAAATCATGTATTAGGTTTGAGACAATACATGTACACAGATTTTTTTGTGTATTGTGCCACCAAGGAAAACAGTATTGTGTTGTAATGGGAAGACCATCCATTCTAAATTTAATTCACAGCCATATACTGTATTCTGCTACGCCACAACCTACCAACAATGGAGCAAACCTTTTTCCCACACGGCTGTGAGTGATTTATAAGGCGCTTCATCGTCTGGTTAATGAGAAGCAGCAATTGGCTAGATCTTCAGAAGCTGGCAAATGAATATGCATGCATCAAATCTGCATATGTGAGACCTCATCTTAATAACAATGGCTTCAATTTGCATGTGGGGCGTTCCCACAATCAGTTCATACTCTGTCATTGCTGTAATCACACTTTCTTTGGGGTGTTTTTTTGACTGCTTTATTTCCATGTCCAAATTATTAACCTTCACACTGCCACATGGCTGGTTTCATTTCAAGTCTATTAGGCAGAAAGGTGTAATTTATTGAAGTCTGCAGGCTACAAAACTAAATCCTAAACTGGCACATATGTCCTATTGAAAATGTCTCCTTTTTTAGATTAGTTTATTAGTTAATTACTGTGATATTGGCTTATCTATAAATTCCTCTGCTACTGTGAAATAGATTTTTGCTCCCTGAGACATTATAATTGAAGTAATAGTTTTGCAGGTGGTTCAGATGGGCAATTATTCGGAATCTGGTTGAGATCTTCTAGATTTGTGACAATTGTGTTTCATTTATTGAGAGGAAACTGAAAGTTGTGCTATAAATTGCATAGTGAGAGGAGACCTTCCTGCTTCTGGTTAAGGTCGTGCCATAATATGCATTTCATTAACTCATTGGTGACTCATTACAGTAAATGTCTCAGAATGTAGAAAATGTAGACTAATAGAGACAAAGACATTCTGTGAAAATGATATTTTCTTTATATTTTTATTTCAATAATTTTCAGACATTAGTCATAAAATAAGGCAAAATGACTACCAGCTAGAACAAAGAAAGAAGTCCAACTATATAATAAAAAAAAAAAAAATAATAATAATTTTTCATTAAAAACTATGGTTTTGGTTGTGCACACACATACACACACAACATTGTGAAATAGTGCTAGATTTATTCATTCACTGACACAGGAAATGCTTTAACTGGTTAAATGATTAGTATAAGATGCCACTGTTTACATCTGAAAATGGTTTTGTTTTGTCTCCTGCACAGAGAAAGAGCAGAGAAGAAATGAAGGCCCTGTGTGGAGATCACAGCTTCCTGATTACCAAGTTATGAAATCAACAGCATTCACAGCTTGTTAATTTCAACGTGATTAAAAGCTTTACAACCATGATGCATTATCATTGGTCAACATTCAAAGTAGAAGAAAATGCCATGGACCACATATTCTTGCTTAGCGAGTTTATAATACCTGCCTTGTGGATGGAAGCCATTTTGATGGCAGCTAGTAATATTTAAGATGGCTGCTTTAGCATGAGGTAGGTTTCATTAGAATTTGCACCTCTCCACTTCTTCTTGTATTGTGCTAATTAGTAACAAATGCGGGACAATAAATGAAGCTGGCATGACCCACTTTCGTCTGCCACCACCCTCCGCCAGCAAAAAAAATTCCCTTTAATATTAATTGAATTACCACACATATTAAATTCACTGTTATTTTATTTAATCCTTTGCAATGTACTAGAAATTACTTTTTGGACTTATTTTACGTTCTAATTTTTAAATTTGATTAAATTACTATGCTGACTGTTTAATTATAATATATTTTATAACAATAATTTTGCTCATGGTATTTGGGAGAGACGACAAAAATCTCTCTGCAAGTTTCTCATAATTGCATTGTGTGATTTATTTTGGGTTTTGTTACTTTGTTTTGAATATAAAGGTAAAAACTTCTATAATTGTAAAAGATTATCCTTATAACTCCTTACAAATACATCAGACAAACACATTTGGAATTGAATTGGAATTGAAATGTATATTTTACATTATGCTCCATTAAAATAAAAAAAGAAGAAAAAAAAAAAGAAAATCATGTCGCTAAAGCATTAGACAAATGTGTGCAAATACATGATTCTTAAAATGAATGTCACACCAGAGGAGCCATAAACTTGATAAAAATGTAATTAACATAATTTACATTTTCTGTGTAATACGAAGTCAGTATTAACACTAATTTTATATCCCCTGTTACAGGATCTCAACGCTGTGCTTCTCTTGTATTTCACTGGATGTCCTCATCTGTAAGAGACAACCTTAAGGTATATATTTTGTGTTTAATTGTTACTTATATTTTAATCAACAAATATGGATCAGTCTTCGGTCTAGCATCTAGCAGCAGTGCTCTGCTGGATTTTAACCCAGAATACTTGCAGACAGAAAGAATATTTTTGTACCATGTCATTATATATTAATAGCCACCCAGTACCTCTGAAACCTATTACCCAAGTTATGTGTTTTCCCACTGATGCGGAAAAGTGTCTCTATTCTATTTACACACCATAACGGCAGCCATTTTGTAGGTTGAACATATATCTAGCTTATTAATTAAATAGGGACTATTAACATTACTGCCTCTTACTTGTGATATACTTTTATTCTATGATAATTATTAGACCACATTATTAAAAAAATATTGATTAAACCCACAAAACGGCTTTATCAAGTGTTTATGGCTAAGGGGTAAAATATATTGCTCTCAGACAGTGGGCCTGATCCAGACAAAAGGCAAACTAGAATGCATCCCATTTACTGTACACTGCAAACCAATTGCAAGTGCAGGGTACTTCTATGTAATGTATACTGGGAAGGGTGGTTATGGTTTGTGTGACCATTTCAATAAGAATGTGCAAAAAGTATAGTCATGAATAAAATAATTAGCTTTAAAAAAAAATCCACTTTTTTATAATTTTTTCTACAAATACTATGCACTAGCAGCATTCCCATACCTTTTGTAAATGTTAAATGCAGTGGTCCGAAATATGCTGTGAAGTTTCAGCTGTCAGCAGTCCCAAGGCATTGCACGTGAGCATCGTCTGGCACAACTGTTTTGCCATAAACTGTGCATACTTATGTCTGTGTTTGGTTTTGGATAGGCTTCCATTGCGTGAGGATAGCCTTACTATATATTGGCAACATGACTTTACCCCTTTCCTCCTACCAAATGCTTTTTTTTTCCCCTGGAAAATAAATGTCAAAATATATAAGGGGAATGTTAAAAATAGGAGATCAAGATTAAAGCAGCATCCCACAGTATATTTTCTTGTATATTGTCTGCATTAATAAATTCACATAGTAACTAAAGATCATCATTGCTTATTTAACATAGAGCCTTACAGAGAAACACCAATATGTTCCAGATATTATTCAACAACATTGGTTTCAATTATTACTAAAAAACATTAGCTAGGGAAAGTTACAACACTAGTAACACTCCCCCTTCCCACAAGTTACATTTAACTCAGCTAATGGCTCTATGTGTACTGAAAATCTGGTTGTTCTTTCTTCCTTAAAATGTTAATCTGCCACAAGGTTTTCTGTAAGATTATTTGACCCATTGGCGTATGTATAATGGGTGCAGGGTGTGCAATACACACGGGCCCCTCAGAACAGGGGGGGGGGGGGGATGGAGGCCTTAGATAATGGGGGGTCCATGTACATATGCTGCACAAGGGTCCCCCTCACTTCTTAAAAAGCCCCTGAATTGACCCTTGATCATGTTTATCTGTATATAGAAATGTATTTTATGTACAAAGTACATTGGTACAATAGTGGTACACAATTAGCATCTAGTTTCATATTAATATTATATAGCATAATTTGTAATCTCCTATCCCCTTCCAAAATTCTCACAAATGCCATCTTGGGGGGTAAATAGGATACAATTAATTAAATTGCCATCCAGAACCGCCTGATCATTGGACATGCCCATAACTAAAGAAAGGCCTATCACATAGGACTGCCTCCAGACTTATGCAAAATGGACGTTTTCTGATTGTAGGGATTGGAAAACTTGCACGTTTTGTGAGTGTGCATGTGCAGATGGCGCATATCCAGTACGTATCTGGATTCTCTGGATCCAAACTTCCGTATCATTTTGTGTCCATGGCATTTCTGATAGTGGGATGGGATAAGGTGAGTGGAAGCTCTAGTGGGAGAGGCGTTGTATTTAAATTTTACAGTATGGGCGTTATATACCTACACCCTATCCAGACATAAGTTAAGTTGGGGGGTCTTCACACTGAAGGCCGTCTAAGCAAAGGAAGTGGCCTCCCCTCACCAAAAATAGAAGGCCGGATCTAGGAGGAATCCGGCATCAGATCCTTGCTGGTGCTGTATTCTGAACTCCAAATGCAGCACAAGCGGTCTCTAATGGTTGTTGCCATGGACAACATAGAGCATGTAAAAGGACAAAATTCCTGCACATGCCTATCACACATATACAGAGTGTTATGCATGGGGATAATTATGAAGGACTTACAAAATTTGGAAGTTTGTTTTCATTTCTTGTATTAGTTTAGGCAGCGATTAATATAGTTTGTTTGTAATATGGATTAAATAGCAGCTTGCATTTAGCAATGGAAACAGCTTTTCTATTCACCCTTCCACATTATTTAACTTTTTGGGCCAGATTTACTAAGCTGCGGATTTGGAACCAATCACATTCTAGATCTCATTTGACTATTACATACTAGAGAATGTCAGCTAGAATCTGATTGGTTGCTATGGGCAACATCTCCACTTTTCCAAACCCGCAGCTTAGTATATCTGGCCCTTTATCTTGAGTGAAACAAGCAGGAGGCCATTAGTAAGGGAAGAGTGATACAGTCCCAGTACTGCTTGGGATGCCGGCTAATCTGTATCAGTCAGTTTTCTTCTTGGTTTGTAACATAAGCAATTCCTTATATAATATGGTTTTGGTGGTAGGGGATACAGTCTGAGCCTTATATACACTGCCTTTGGGGCTCCTGACATTATAAGGGATTCCTTGTGATGTTATCATGAATCTATCATGTTACTCTGTATTCTCCTAATACTTAATTATGCAAGTACAATTTTGTGTTCAAGCACACTGCATTCATTTTAGGTGCAATGTGTTGGCATTTGGAGGGGCAGGGTCTGAATTACTCAATTACTGCTTCTTCAGAGGACCATTTAATGGTGAGCCGTGACAGCCTAGAAACCTTCTGAAGCCAGGTGCTAAGCAATTAAAAGGACCAAGGGATTGCTTAAAGAAATCATGCCCATTTTCAAGGGATATGGTATAATTTTGGCTAGAAATTATTATTTTATTATTTTACAGTTGTCTACTTAGATGATTGAGCTTCCATTTAGCTGTGATTGAGACCTTTAGTAAATCATGTCCTTAATCCTGGACCAGTGTTGATATTTCAGTAAAGGAACCATGCACTGAGTTCGGTTTACTGCCAGAGACGCCATGAAACTTATTCAGTTGCTATCTGATTTCATGGAACACAATTACGGATTTGCCATTGAGTTACTGCCAGCATGATTATACTGGATTCATCTTGTATCTCCGCTCCATAGAATAACCCCCGCCCAGATTCTCCATTCATGCTGATCTTGGTTATCAGACCATCCCCCCTTTATTCAAGGCCTTCCTGACTATGCCGCTTGCAGTTTATTAATGAGGCCTGTAGTGAAATGTGTGTTACTGCTCTAGGGCATTGCTAGGAGTGGATCTAATTCATTTGTAACTGGTTTTAAAAGAGATTATAACCACCAGATAATGCCACATTTTAAACCATGCTACGCAAAAGGACACACAACAGAAAAGACAACTGGAGTATAGTCTATTAAACATACCAAAAATTGGCTTATGACATAAGTACAGCATTGAATTCTTATTATTTGCAATAATAATGATAAAAAAATATTTTGGCATCCAATATTAGCAGAGTTATTAAAAAATCCCTAATTACAATAAACAGAACCATTGATCTCCTTCTACTCTCACACATAGTAGTAATGCTTGTAATTCCCAAGCATTAGATTACTCTGGCTATGAATTACAGAGATGGCAGCAAAGTTAACATTAACATATGCTTACTAGGACACTCCACTGTCTCTTTGTTGCAGCTAAATAGCTATCTAGAGCAGTGTAAAAAATATATATTAAAAATATTATTTGTTTATATGTTTCGGTCATATGTTAGTGTAATATGCTATTACTATATGCTATGGGTAAGATTGTGAATTTATACACAGTCACAAGAACACCATATTCCAGTTTCCTTCCAAGTAATTATTTTAGGTAAGAGATCTAATGTTAGATACAAAATGATTTTTGTTATTAAGTGATTCAATTTTTAATTCCTTAAAATTTCTCAATCAACAGATGAAATATAGCTCAGAAATGTACATATTATACACCATTCACATTGAGATAGATAAACGTCCGTGATCAGCTTATGACGTCATTAATTCATCGATCGGAGAGTCAGAGAACCACACAAGTATAGTATTCCAAAAAGCTCTGAGGTTGATTGTAAGAGACAATGGCTTATATTGGTATTCTGTCAGTAGGTATGTATAATTAGCAATTTATTAACAGTTTTGAGCAGCACTAAAGTCAATGGACTGGATCCATTACAGCCGGCATCGTAGCGGGGAGTGCAGATTCCTACCTTAACATTTACGACTTGATCTGCTCCGTTCCGAGCCCTAATTTACATGCCTATCTCCGCTTATATGGCGGAGATACGGCAAACATAAAAGGGGAAACCCCCTTTTACGTAACAGCCGGCGCACGTAATGTACGTTACATACACCGGCCACTACTCCAGCATAAGAAGGTTGTGAGCATGTGCACAACCTTCCTGACATGGGAATTACGCAATCTCCATGCGTAATTCCACAGTCGGACGTAGCCCAGGATCTGGGCCAACGTTTGTACATCCTTGAAGCCCCTCTTAAGCTAGAACAAGAAATGACCAGTTGTGATACGATCTGAGCTTAGCATTTTATTCTTGAACAAACTTGCAACCCTGAAGAAATGTTTAACTCCTTCTTTGCTTTTAAGATTGTTTAACTCATTCAACATCACTACCAAAAACCCAGGTTATTGCCGTGGCAAGGTTCAAAAACCCAGGTTGAGGTGTGATATGAAAGGTCCTGTGGTTTTTCCCGGGTTTGACACGGGTAGGGGTGCAGTGTGAAATTTTCAACCCGGATCACACATAAAAAAATCTGATTGGAGGGAGCCAAGAGCCATGCCCCGCCCATTCACACTGTCAGGGCAGATCCGGGTCCTGATAGTTCCTGGGTTAACCCTGCAGTGTGAAAGGGATTATTCTAGGGTTTGTGACCTTGGGATGATCTGTTTGACATGGCAATATCCCGGTTGTAAGACCTGGGAAATGGCTGGGGTGGTGATGTGAAAGTGGTATCAGATATACACAATTCCTGCTAATTAGAGATAACTTTTACATTTCCTATAATGGCCAATCACACAAACATTGGGCTGGATCCAGACCTTGTTAAGTGCTTGAACTTAGTTACTCCTGGGATAAACCATGGTGATTGCAGGGGAGTCATATTTCAACTGTTGCAAACAGTATTAGAGTTGAGAGGTGATGTTTCCTATCCCAAGTCTAAATAACAGTGTGATAGTAAAGCTGGTCAGTATCTGTGTGCAGTAAGCAATTTAAAGAAATATCCCTGCATGCAAAGAATATAATTAACTTGCCTCCCCCTGAAATCAACATGGTTTAGCCCTTGAGTAACTAAGTTCATGCACTTAACAAGGTCTGGATCCAGCCCATTGTGTGTAAGAAATTTCAAGTGATGATGTCACAGAGGTTGACATCAGGTCTCTGAACATAGTGAACCTCTGTATCTCAGCCCAGGCTCATACTTTGAAACAACAGCCTGTTGATGTTTACAATGAGCTGTCAGATCTGCGGGAAAGTAAAAGTGGAGATGTTGCCCATAGCAACCAATCAGATTGTAGCTCTCAGTTTCCTATTACATACTAAAAAATGTCAGCTTAGTAAATCTGGCCCCAAAGGCTTTTCTTGTAACCCAACTAGCTGGTAGAGGCAAAGGGGCAGATCCAGACCTATGGCCGCCGTCGTTTTTATGGCTGCCGTATGCGTAAGAACGGCATTTCTGCCGTTCTGCACATGCGCTGGGCAGATGTTGCCCAGCGTAATCCATGACTCTGGGTGCCGTGGATCTGGTGTCCGTAACTACAGCGTATTTACAGCGTAGTTACGGACGAAGGGGCGTGCTGCACCGTAACTACACTGTAGTTACGGAAGGTAGACAGGGGGAGAGAAATTAGGAAGGGAGGGCTGGGTTAGGGAATTACGAATAGATTCCTGGCGTAATTACCCACTGTTACACCGGCAGAAGTTAAGGTAGCCTTCAGCCGGCGTAACAGTGGGTAAGTACCCCGGGACAAAGGGAGTGTCGGGGGGAGTGCTTATGAGCTACGCTGGCCGTATTTACGAAGTACGGCACAGCGAAGCTCTGGATAAGGCCCAAAATGTGAAAGTTTCTGGTCCTGAGTTTGTATTAACCAAATGCATTTTAGAACCTTGAACATTATTTGTAATGCAGATTAGCCATTAATATGTTAGCACATTGAACCCATATGGTTAGTGCCTCATACAATAGTAAAGAAAGACTTAGATAACCACATTATCTCCACTTACTATGTACATCTCATAAATAATAAGTTTATATAGAAATGAAAGTGCCCTAACAGAATGGCAGATACTCTAGCAACATGGCAAGATTAACAATGGGGCTAATGAGACTAATGGGACTACAGCCCCAGGCCTCCATCTGAAAATAGGCCCACAGGCCTGACATCCTCCTCCAAAGCATACAATATAGTATGGGCCCTTGATCCTTTTCAGCCCCAGGCCCATATGGCCCTGTCTAGCAACATGCTTGACCATTGTGATAGTCATCCCTCAGTTGTGAAACAAGGCACTGCATGTAACATACAATAGCAATCATTCAGGAACTTACCCGTTCTGCTTTAAGAAATCCTTAGTAGCCTGTTATATAGATAGGAAAGCGCAATACGGACACTCAGGACCACATCCATACACCCACACATTTTCCATACCTGCGGGGTGTTTAATTCTCCCTGTCACTGCAGGGGAGTCATATTTCAACTGTTGCAAACAGTATTAGAGTTGAAAGGTGATGTTTCCTAGCCCAAGTCTAAATAACAGTGTGATAGTAAAGTTGGTCAGTATCTGTGTGCAGTGAGCAATTTAAAGAAATATCCCTGCATGCAAAGACTACAATTAACTTCACTCCCCCTGAAATCAGCATGGTTTAGCCCTTGAAACTAAGTTCATGCACTTAACAAGGTCTGGATCCAGCCCATTGTGTGTAAGAAAATAAACTGTAGTTACGGAAGGTAGGCGGGGGGAGAGAAATTAGGAAGGGAGGGCTGGGTTAGGGAATTACGAATAGATCCCTGGCGTAATTACCCACTGTTACACCGGCAGAAGTTAAGGTAGCCTTCAGCCGGTGTAACAGTGGGTAAGTACCCCGGGACAAAGGGAGTGTCGGGGGGAGTGCTTATGAGCTATGCTGGCCGTATTTACGAAGTACGGCACAGTGTAGCTCTGGATAAGGCCCAAAATGTGAAAGTTTCTGGTCCTGAGTTTGTATTAACCAAATGCATTTTAGAACCTTGAACATTATTTGTAATGCAGATTAGCCATTAATATGTTAGCACATTGAACCCATATGGTTAGTGCCTCATACAATAGTAAAGAAAGACTTAGATAACCACATTATCTCCACTTACTATGTACATCTCATAAATAATAAGTTTATATAGAAATGAAAGTGCCCTAACAGAATGGCAGATACTCTAGCAACATGGCAAGATTAACAATGGGGCTAATGAGACTAATGGGACTACAGCCCCAGGCCTCCATCTGAAAATAGGCCCACAGGCCTGACATCCTCCTCCAAAGCATACAATATAGTATGGGCCCTTGATCCTTTTCAGCCCCAGGCCCATATGGCCCTGTCTAGCAACATGCTTGACCATTGTGATAGTCATCCCTCAGTTGTGAAACAAGGCACTGCATGTAACATACAATAGCAATCATTCAGGAACTTACCCGTTCTGCTTTAAGAAATCCTTAGTAGCCTGTTATATAGATAGGAAAGCGCAATACGGACACTCAGGACCACATCCATACACCCACACATTTTCCATACCTGCGGGGTGTTTAATTCTCCCTGTCACTCCCCTCTCTCGTGCGTAAAATGTGTGACTTACGCTGCAATTAGCCAACCTTAAGTCACACTTGCGGATCATCCACTGATCCGCAAAGTATCTGCAAAGTTATATGGAGCATACAAAATAATAATAATACTCAATGCATTGCCTTACTTTTCTGCCAATCTCTCTTAACTTCTGCAGAGACAGAAGTTAAACACTGTGCTTAGTAAAGGATGCAGATAAACTTATGTAAACAAGTAAATAGTATTCATATGAAGGGAGAAAAAACAGTTAAGCTGGGTACACACTGACAAAATAAAATGATCCTTTAATAATAGAAAGATAAACTCACGTTTATCTGACGATCCTGCAGCTGTACACACTGGAACGATTTCACACTGGATCGTTCCAAGAAGGCATCTGTGGTAAGTAGACACAATACAAAACCACAGTTCTTAATATCGTTGATCTGTGATTTTTAGGAGCTGCTAAAAATCAAGATCTAAGGATGCAGGGCAGAATCTGACGATTCACTGCATCGTTTGACAGTACACACTCAAACGATTTGAGCGCTATCTAACGAATATCCTCTGATTTAAAGGATAATCGTCAGATATCTCTCCAGTGTGTACACCGCTTTAGCTTTGTGCAAATGTTTACATGTTCCTTTGTTTTTCTTTATTTTATTTTTGAAATGTTCTACTATTTAACTACTATTATAAAAAGACAGATCGAATTATGTTTATTAAATAAATAAAAAAAATGTTGAATGTTACCACTATTCCTATAGTATATGTTTTTCTTTAAAAATTATATAGGAAAAAATATGTAGAGACTTCAGGACAAGTGAGAGCCTGAGGACAATGTAGCATCAGCCTTGTTGCTTGGCAACATTAACAATATGACCTCCACCAATGCATTATCAAGTCACTTTACATTGTCTGCTGTTATTTATTTCATAGCTTCACAAATATGTGATGGCATTAGGCTGCAAATACTTAACAGAAATATATTTAGTAAGAATCTTACTTTTTATCTTTAGTAATCTGCATTATTACATAAATGTAATAATGCAAATTAAAATGATATATTATTGTTATGTCCTGTAATTTTTGCTGGTTTTACCTACTGGTATTCTTGTGTTTTAGATCATTTTTTATAAAAGTATGAAATGGTAATAATTTCTCATAATATTTAACTACCATGAAGAAAGAGATTTTGTAAATAAAGTTGATATATAATAAAATAATCTATGAAATGCTTGAAAAGTAAATATGAACCTAAATTTAGCAATTTTCTTAAGAAATATACAAACTTTGTACAAGTGACCTTGAACCGATATTTTATTGGCTTTAACATGGACAGTCAAAGGGTATTAAGACTAGTATATAAAACTATTATAAAAACATTTTTTAAAGCTTCCCATTAAAAATATCATAATCAACTCATGAAGTTCAACTCATGTAATGTTATATACAACAGAGAGGCCCTTAAGATATATATTATACTAATACTATACTAAGTATACTAATCAGAACAAAGTTCTGGTAACAAATATACAATACAAAGGCCCATTCTGGTGAATTATAAACAATATCGAGGCTGTGGTTGGCAGCATATATGCACTTTGTTAAACAATGACAGCCTACACTTAATGGTGTGTGTAATCACATGTATCAAATCACATGTATCATAGAGCCTAATATCATCCAATCACAAGGAAGGTTTTGACAAAATGACAAACACTTTGTACAACTAGTAACAAAACAGCAAGGACATCAATGTTACAGCTCCTTGCTACAGAATGGAAGCAGACTGAATGCACAGCAGCACATCTGGGTTTAGCTAGTCTCTTTTAAACAACTGGGTTAGAGTGTTCTCTACAATGCATACAGATTATTCTATTAAACAGCAGAGTCCATGGAAATTGATGGGAAGTACACACAGTACCAGCTCTATTCAGATTTGGATAAGAGAAATGTCTTTTGTGTTTTTTTTATTTCACCTAGAGCTTATTACTATTAACAATGTTTGATTTGCCCATTACACTTATAAAAAAAACTTAAGGAACTTACAAAAAACAGGCAGACATGCGAGCAAACAACAATAGTAATAAAAATGATAATAATTATAATAATAATGATCAGTAGTTGATGTTAGCCTGTATACTGCTATTTCTCCTGCTGGTTTAACAGGACAGATAACAAATTATTTCACTTACAGTCAGTTTTTAATTTCTGCACTGCCTCCTCGATCACTAGTAATAAGTATAATATAAATAGTAATAATAATATAAAGTAACTATATATGTATATGTTTATGAATGAATCTCTTTATTGATATCCTTAGATTAAGTGAGGCTGGTAATTTATAGCTGTTGTAAATAATAAATAGAATTGTCCCAACAGAGAGCAAGTGCCTAAAAACACAATAATGGTTACTTTGTGCTGCCGTTGTTAGTTTTTCAAGCTCACACAAAAGCGGCATGTGTGGTGTGCATTATAGGAGCTGACATTCACCCACAAGACCAAATTTGAGTAAATGTTTTTTTTCTTTAGCCCCGCCTCTCTTATTCCTTCATTCCCCTATAACTGTTGCTTTGTGGGACAGCTGCAGAGTCTGTTAGTAAACACTTTCGTGGGTTAACATTTTTATTCAGATCTCCTCCTCCTCCTCTTCCCCTTTTTTTTCTATGATAGTACAATGACAGCATTGTTAAGGAGGGATTTGAATGAGGGGTCTCTGGGCATGTTCCCAGCATTGTCAAAGGGGGTGGGAAAAAAATTGTCCAGCCAGGAGAACCAGACCAGACTCAGACAGATGCCTAAATTAGCGACAAAGCCTTTTTCAATGTCCCCCCAGACAAGGCCGGCTTGTTTGTGTGTGTGTGTCTGTATGTATGCGTGAGAGTGTATAGCAAGCTTTATCGCTGGTTGCATGTCTGCCCATGTTAATTAGTTTCTTGCATGCATGTCTGATAGGGTGCCAATAAATATTTTGCCCCTGCACCAGGCAAAGCTTATGTCATTGCAATGGGGGAAGGGGTAATGACTGTGCTGAATAGAGCAGGGGTATTGTTTTGTAATGTAGTAAATTAAGCTATAAATTATAGAACAATGGGAAAACAAAATACAATCACAAAACAATATGGCCATTTTTATGTTTATTTAAATGTTCCTTGTACATGATTTCCCATTAATATAAGGCAGTGTGTAAAAATGTATTCACATGCTTGCAACAGATTTGACCAGGGAAAGGTAAATGGGCTGTGCAGTGTTTAACCCCCAAAAATTAAATCAAAATACTTATAAATAAACATAGATAGATAGATAGATATGAGATAGGTAGATATGAGATAGATAGATATGAGATAGATAGATATGAGATAGATAGATAGATAGATAGATAGATAGATAGATAGATACCCCATAACTCTTGACAATGGTGTGCTAACATTACTAAGAAATTATTTTACTGAACATGCTCCTCCTAGCCATATGTAGTAGGATTAGGTAGTAATTATATTGGTGTTATGCTATAGCCATTTCTAGTCCTGGAACCTACAGCCTTTACAGCTATGGCACTTCTCAATCCCAAATTGAGAACTTTTTTTATTTAGCCTGCCAGAGTAGGCTAAATTGCATAAAAATTATGAATCATTAAACATAGAATAAATCATCTACCTAAAAATCCATCTAAAAATGAATATAACTACATTTAAATATCTATTACAAGTCACAAACTGAGGGGCTGATTTAGGAAGAGAAACCAACAAGTTATTGTTGTGCAGGAACCTCCCCTCCCAGAAAAGAAAATGTTAAGGTAAAATATGGAAGTCACATAAATGGAGGGAAATATGACATAAACAGGAAGATGAAAGGACTCCAAACTGTCACTACATGAAGAGCTACTATAACCGTCAAATTGTAGGGAGATTGGCAGAGCACTTCTTAATTTATGTCTCATTCTATTGTACAGATGCCCAGCTATAATTTATTCTGGGAATGAATGTGGGGGGTGCCTTGGTGGAGGGGATTGAAGCATGTATACCACCGAGGGCTGTGGAGAAGAGAACAGCTTCTCTCTGCTGCCATGTCTTTATTGTGTTCATACTGTGTGTGCATTCAGTAGGGAAGAGCAGCAGTATTTGCTGGAAACCTGGTTTCACTGGCATATGCACACCCCTCTCTGCTCATTGGATTAAGGCAGACATTTTGAACTGCTGGCAATTAACCCATTCACTGACTGGAGGGATTTCATTAATGTCTGTGAGGTCGATACTGTATAGGCATAAAGTTTTCAGTACTTGATATGGTTTTATGTTATCATATTGAAATTCTAACAATGAACACATTCTTAAATATGTAACTGACAGTGTTACACAAAATACAGACTACACAGTCCTTGATGTACTACAATCCCCAGCATGCTATGTGTGGTAAATATAATTATAAAATAGTTTTGTTGAATTTTATATAATCTTTATGTTAAATTTCTTTAAAAAGCTAGAAAATGTGCATTTTATTTGTTATTCAAGTTACACTATTTCTGGAAATTAGAACAAAATAGGCTTATTCAGGCTTTTATGTAATTGGACAGAGATGTTTAGGCATTGTTTAATTGATTAGTACACTCTATAGCACACCCTATACACTCTAGGCTGAGTGTGTAGAGGTCAGTGTTTGTGATGTACTTTGTTATTACCTGATCTTTAACTTCAAACTCTCCTATAATCTTATAATTGCAATTAACACCGGGCATAAAAGAACATAAAGAAATAATTTGTCCCATATAAATACCCAGACTGTCTTTAATATATTTTTTTTTAGATATTCTGTGTTTTTGAAAGGATTTAAGATTCCAGAGCAGAGCAACTGCTACATAATTGTGCTTTTTGTCATATGGTCTTCCTCCTCTAAAATCCCTGCTTCAGTGCCACCAGCATCTGCCAGTTGTACATGCTGCCTTCTTAAGGGAACATATTAGTGACCATTGAGCAGATCCAAACCTCTGCTGCTACTCTTGGATACCTGCAGCACCCTAACTACTGTATGAACAAGGGGAGGCCCTACGTTAAGATGTCCACACCATTCCCACATAAACTGGGGTTGGCATACCATTCAACATTTTTTTATGGAAAATAGGTACACCTAGGGGAACATGTCCATGAAGGAGCATGGTTTGTCCAGTGAAGGGGCGTGGCTCTAATCTGCTCTCATTTGTATGTATTATAAAGTGTAAAATCTAATTTTACACCTTATCATATGAGCTAAGTACTCACAGGAGACGGTCTTGTCACTTTATAAGAGATGTATGAGTCTCTGCATCACTGCTTATAGTGATCAGATGCTGCAGGACTGGAAGGTGAGTATAGATGGCAGGGAATTAAAGAGCCAGAATCTGGTAGAGGAGCCCTTTTAGCTGGTACAGACCATTAAAAGAAGGTACTGAACCTGCTAAATAGGTACAGTTGGAGTGTATAAGATGGTGTGGAAGTCATGATAGTGTGTAAAGGTGCATACACACTATACAATTATCTGACAGAGATCTAAAAGATATGGCAGTTGGAATGGAAATCTGGTAGTGGATGAGAGCAAATAGTATTGTCAGTTGCTCTCATTCATTACCACATTTTCATTCCAACAGCCAGATCTTTCAGATATCTGCCAGATAATAGCATAGTGTGTATGCACCTTAAGAGCTGAAACTTTCTGCGCTTACTGTACTATTTACATACCTCCCCCTCCCACTGTTTCTGCTTCCTGCCATGTCCTGCCCTGCTGTCAGTCTTTTTAGCAGGAGGGAATTATGGATCCAGGGGATACAGACAGAGCCATCCTGGTAATGTGGCATTCCCATATGCTGCTTACCAAAGCAATCAGATTTTCCCCACCTTGTAGTAAATCTGGATCTGGTCCCATATCTCTATACTAAACTTAAATTAAGAAGTAACTATGGAAGCCTAATTTCCATTGTCAGTTTCTTAAAAAAAAAGACAAGTCGTAGTTGCAGAATATTCTTAGCAATTATATTTATTTAAATCATCAGAGGATGTGAACAATCCAGACTGCATTACTGCATTTATAATATACTAACTGTCCATAACTGACTATGGGCCAGATCCAGACTTCAACAAGTAGGCATTTTCTGCAATATGCAAGCATAAAAATGCCTGCATTTCATGACAGTGTATATGCATGCAGCAGAATTCCAGCATCGATTTAGAACATCAGGATCCAGACTTTTGTGCCGGAAGTCTTTTGCAGAAAGCATACACAAGGTTTAAGGGGGATCTGTTTAAATTCAGTAAGGGCATGTTTAAGCTCTTGTGTCCTATTGAGATTTCAGAGCCATCCTCATTTTTCATTATGTTATCTTAAGGTAAGGTCCTGCTCTTGGTAGTCCATAAATGCAAGGTGAGTGGCCTCCCCTCGCCGGTACAGCAGTCAGCATGAAGGAGGCATCTCAGAAAGGACTGTGCAGCACTCAGAACAGTCACCGGTTCTTCTGTTCATATTGTGCTTGTTGTATATGGACTGGGCAGCTTTTCTGAGCCCTGCCGTCCGGTCTATGCATCTGCCAGTGGGCTGAAAGCAAAATACTCAATCCTTAAACAGAGATAAGAGCTGTGAAACAGCAAAATCCCCCATGTGTGCCCAACTGTGAAGCAATCTCAGTGTATTAACAATATAAGAGAGGCTGTCTAATCATGTAACCTCATTTATACTTTGTATTCTAACCTATACACAGAACAGCATGGTATATAAAATACAATTATATAAAGCATCCATAAAAAAAACTAAAGTATTTGTACCTTTTAACCGTCATTTGTAAATAGTGTTTATTTGCAATATTAGCAATCATTTCCTTTGTTAATTCATATATACAAAGGGGTCATAGTACTCATATCAGTATTGTCAACATGGGGTACAGTAGATCATTCATTGTTACCCATAATGCATAGCAGGAATCTTCACTATAATGCTGAAATCAGATTGCAGACTGTTCAGTTTGACGGAGTGATGTTAATAAATGCCTGATATAATAGCATACTAGCTTATTGGGAAAAACTAAATTACATCCACAGGTTATGTCTTGAAAACATATGCATTAAAATGCATCTGGAATTGCATTGCATATACATTGCTAATCAAATGACTTGAAAAGAAAGGAGAGCAACCTCAAAAAGTGGACAAACCATTATATTCAAAATATAGCCTTGCACCGAGTCCTGACATTTAAATGAATAGTGTACCAAGTAATAATGAAATGTAATGATGAATAATGCTCTGGCCTAGGGAAAGGGAGCTGCAGTGCCTTTGTTTATACATCTAGAGTTTGCAGGATGCAACAACTATTGTGGCTATGTGACATACCTGCTATTAGTACATAACAATTTTTCATGCTAGCTGTGTTTTAAAAGCCTATCAAATGACAACTGGGGCTTGCTGATCCGCTTTGACGCGTAATTTCAATCTACTTTAAACTGCCTGGCAAGCAGTTCTTTAAGAGAAACATGAAACCAGGGCAAATAAAATAAAAGCTCACAAAATAACAAAGGAAACATAAATCATTTAGGTACATCTTACAATTTACAACCATAAAGTATAGTAAAGCATTCCAAAATCTCAAGCCTGATGTCTTAGGGTCATTTAATTCCTTTCTTTCCTTCATCCCCATTGTCAAGTTGATAGCAAACCAAAAATATACCTTGTGTCTACAATTAATACATGCTCCCATTGGACTTCTGCTGCTGTGGTGGACCGCCGATGCTGGATCCTCGCTGTATACATGCATGGGAGGGACTCCACTCGCCTTGCACTGGAAGGCAAATTTCCAGTGCTGCCATGTTTTCGATTATACTGGTTACCTAATTCCTGCAGTAAATGGTCTATGATTATTTCAGAGTTGCCGACTCTCCCAGAATATCCGGGAGACTCCCGAAACTTGGACAGTTCTCCCGGTATCCCGGGAGAGCCGGCACATATCCCGCATGGGAGGCCCCCTGTCAATCTCTATTATAATCCTTAGAGTGGTGGACCGCCGATGCTGGATCCTCGCTGTATACATGCATGGGAGGGACTCCACTCGCCTGGCACTGGAAGGCAAATTTCCATGTAAAACCGGGATGACATGGAAGTCTGGACAGTATGTAAGGGCTGAAAAATGTCCTCATTGTGCTATTTAAAAACTATGCTGAGGTTACCTGATATAAACTTCACCGAGGATTCAGATCCATTGAGGAAGTCTGCTGAGTGTGCGTGTGCAGTCATGGAATGTGGACGTTTACTGCTCCAAAAGGAGTGGAAAATGTCCACATTTCAAAAGTCTGGATCCCGTTTATTATTTTCAGTATTGGTTAATAGTTTTAATTGTCTTTCCCTCATCCAAATAGTCACAAATTGAATTTAGTACTGGTTACCTAATTCCTGCAGTAAATGGTCTATGATTATTTCAGAGTTGCCGACTCTCTCAGAATATCCGGGAGACTCCCGAAACTTGGACAGTTCTCCCGGTATCCCGGGAGAGCCGGCATATCTCCCGCATGGGAGGCCCCCTGTCAATCTCTATTATAATCCTTAGAGTTAGTAGGAATGGATGGAGCTTGGTGACATCACAAAGCCCCACCCACCCTTGAAACACTAGGGATTACAGTAGTGATTGAAAGGGATGGGGATAATGACCTGATTTACATAAAATCACATCATTAAGCCCCGCCCCATGCCAGAATCTATTTCTTCCCTCCTGGAAGGAAGAAATAAAAAAGTGGGCAACCCTGGGTTATCTTCCTTTGTCTTACCAAACCTTCCCATCTAATAGGGACAGTATGCATCAAATCATTACAGTACAGCTCATAAAATCCTTTTTGTGCCTCCTGCATTTAGTAAGCAATGTTTGTTTACCTCTAGCACCAATCTTCTTCCTTCTACTTTTGGTCAAGACAACATACAGCGAATCCCTCTTGGCCTTATTTTAACATCCATCAAAATGTTCTGCATGTTTGTAAATATTTTCCAAAAGTTAATTACCTAAGTTCAGTATGTGACTGGCGCTCTATCCTAAAACAGCATTTGTGTCTTATATTTCAACATCTGTGGATTGTAAGCTTTAGTTAGCATAGCAACCACACAAGCTGATGTGTCCTTGCTTTTACAGAGCTATAAAATGTCACTACTACTTAAACAAAGAATAAAGGATTGCTGACTGTAATGATAATAATAAAAATGTTTTAATAATGGTCCAGTGCTAGTCTTCTGTGCTAAATGATCAGAATACAAAAGGAATGACACTTAAGACAAAAGGGCTTGCTTGAGTTAACAAGTTGTCATTTTATCTTTGTCAAATTACAGTATAGTTAGTCCCTCTTTGTGTACAATCCAGAGTTGTGTTCTGCCATATAGAATATACTTGAGCCCAAGAAACTTGACCTGACTAATGACAGTCCATTTGTTTGAGTGGGATTGGTTAAAGTGCAAATAAACTGTGCCTGGATAGGGTGACCAAGTGCTTTTGGATCTGGTCGCATAAAAAACTAAAGTCTTAATTTGGACCAATAATATCAATTGTAAAAATTCCCTAAAGGACCTCTCATCTTCTATCTATGTGTAAGAAGGAAAGGGACAGAGATTTAGGGCCAGATCTACTAAACTGCGGGTTTGGAAAAGTGGAGATAATGCCCATAGCAAACAATTGGATTCTAGTTGACATTCTCTAGTATGTAATAGCTAAATGAGATCTAGAATCTGATTGGTTGCTATGGGCAACATCTCCACTTTTCCAAACCTACAGCTTAGTAAATCTGGCCCCTAGTGTCCTTAATATCCTCTACTAAAAATGGCAACCGAATGTTGATGAAAATCACTTGTACCCCTTCTGTAAAATGCCCAGTGATTTAATCTCACCATGGCTTTCTATAGGCATTCTGGGTGGCACTCACTTAGAAAATGTGCAGAAGTGCATTCATCTTTTAGGTGCTATGCTCTCTGAAATGTAAAATTCATTTACTCTCTTGTTTTTTGGGGGGTGGGAGGTGAATGACTTGGAAGAGGTTTTGAAGATTTGGAACGTATGCCGCAGACCCTAGAAACATCCCTCACCTAGATACCAAGTCAAATGTAATTACATTGCCTGAGTGTATGTTCCTCGGATGTCACCTGGCTCTGCTTGGCTAGAGAAAATAGAATCACTGATGTAATTCAGTATTTTGCAGCTTTGAGTCAAGGGAGTAAGAACACTGTGCTACTCACCAGCAATGTATGATTATATGCATTTACCAGAACAGTAGATGTGGAAAGTGGTGTCATTGAAAGAGGGACATTTTTGCATATAGTTTCCTACTATTGCTCCTCCCAAATTGGATGGAAGAATGATAATATTTGTAATATTTGATAAAATTAGTAGAAACTAGCTGAGTTATACGAGTTATATGAGTTAATTTTCTAAAGTGACAATGCTTAATTATCTCTACAATATACATACCCCCCCCCCCCCTCCACACACACGAGTTATATGAGTTAATTTTCTAAAGTGACAATGCTTAATTATCTCTACAAAATACATACCCCCCCCCCCCCTCCACACACACACACAATAC
>WWET01002595.1:83340-105793 GCA_011038615.1 Limnodynastes dumerilii | reverse complement strand
ATATATATATCTCAAAAGGGCAACTGTCAAAGAACAAGTTTGGGATTTTTAATATCTCCTACTTTCCCGTTCTTGCAAAGATTACTTTTCTTTGTCATCGACAGTTTTTTATTGACAAATGAACATTTTAAAGCCCATTATGCAATATTACCTTATTACATTCAGTCTTCCACTTCTCTGTGTGTACAAACTTTTTTAGGCAATCAGAGTGATTAAAATGAAACCAAATAGGTGTTCAGAATGCTCATGGGGACCTCAGTTACGCCTGCCTAAAGAAATAAATAACAGCGCACATATACACCACTGTGTTGATCCAGAGTTGGAGAGTAAGAATGGGTATAGTAGAAGTGAATATTGTGTGTCAGTACACAATGAGGTTTCCTCCAGACATTAGAACATCGCCGCCAAAGTTCTAATCACATGATCCACATGCAGCTATGCAGTATCGTGGGACAGTGCACATTAATAAGATGTCGGAGATCTCTGACAATTATTATGTGATTTTCACTATAATCGTCAGATAACTGTGTAGTGGGTACACAGTTTTAGTGCAAGACAGTGTAGACCAGAGAAAAAGTACACTAAACTACAAGGAAACGCAAATTTTGACTGTAAAAAAGGATTAGAGTTGATGTGAATGAAGTTTCCTGCTTATTCACGCAGAGTGTGTAAGTGCGGTGGCTGGAGGGAAGGGCCGTATTATACGTTATCCTTACAACGGGGGAAGTTCTACACGCTAGTTTTAAGGCTGCATGACAGAGGGGAGTGACAGGGTGAATTCACTCCCCTCTTCTGTGTGGAAAGCGTGCGGGGGTCTGGATCAGGTCCATAATCCGCAAATTACATTTTCAGGAAGAATAAAATAGAAAAGTAGATAAAGTAGAAGTGTTTTTCATAAAATGGTTTTATAATATTATTATTATTATTATTTTTATACCACATCAACAAGATGTCATTAACTCTACATAACATCACAGTCACTTAAATATCTGCAGCCTAATATTTATTGCAGATTTAGGAAGTAGTTATGTGTAGAAACCAGGCTGCAGTTGTAGCACTCTTTACATCTGCCTCTCAGTACTTGTGAAGAGGCTTTCTGACATCTACTGTACTTGTGATGTGTGTCATAATTCAAAATAATACAGTGAATGCAGGGAGTACACAGGGCTAGGAAAAAACAACTAGACGTATATATCATATCATATAATTGTGCCCTTAATAAAGATTTAGGGGTAAATTTAATGGAGCTTTAAATAGCACACGTTGCCCATGGCAACCAAACCGATTATGGCTTTTATTTACCAAATACATTCAAGAAAATGATAGCTGGTCTGGTGATTTTCCACATTTTCTTGTTGCCACATTAAACATACCCCTAAGTCATTAATATTCTACAATGTACTTTGAAATGGGTCTAATTTACCTAACACTATACTTATTTTTTATTCTAGCTTAATTCAATTCTGTAGTTAGTATTTTTTATACTACATGAATGATGGCAAATGAATGCTGCCAGTTTTCTCTATTATATACTCTGTGTGCAAAATATTTCTGTTAATGTTAGGACACCCACAATATTCCCTTAGTGTTTTTTTTTTTGGGATCCACCCAACCCCTCCCCCCAACCTCTCCTTTCTTCCCTGATCTGTTGGAGTGCCCAAGGCTCAGTGTTAGGTCCGTTGCATTTCTATATTTATATCACGCACCGTGAACAACTAGTTCCTAGGATTTCTGTATCATCTGTATCTGTATCGCAAATGATACACAAATCTACCTATCCACTCTTGGGGCCAGATTTAAGCTGCTGGTTTGGAAAAGTGGAGATGTTGCCCATAGCAACCAATCAGATTCTAGCTGACATTCCCTCGTATATGTAATAGGAAAGTAAGAGCTAGAATCTGATTGGTTGCTATGGGCAACTTCTCCACCTTTCCAAACATGTGGCTTAGTAAATCTGGTCCTTGATCTTTGGCCTGTGTAACTGAATGTCTGTGTTCCATTTTATCTTAGAGGTCCTCCCGCCAACTCAAACTTAATTTTTTAGAAACAGAGCATTAAATATTTCCATCTGCCAATAAAAGTTACCCACTGGGTCTATTTATTTCCGTTGACAATGTTGCAATAATTCCTACTTTCCTTATTTAGTGAATTACCCCACTACAGTTTGTAATGCATGTAACAACTACACTGATTTTCCTTTCAAAACGCTCTTCTATAGCTGGTCCACTCAGTCTTTACATTAGTTGCCTGTATTATATAGAATCAAATACAAAATACTATTTCAACCTACAATGCCATTAATAAGATTGCACCCTCATACATATCTTCACTTGTCTCAAGATGTATCCCATATTGTTCCCCAGATTGTTTTTCCACAGGATTTGCAACTCTAGTTTACATGAGGAATAACCTCCCTGCATTAAGACTATTTGGTAATCTACAAACTTTCAAGCACTTCCTTAAAATTCACCTTTCCAGACAATCTTACTAAAATCCTTAACCAGAATAAAACCAAAAAATATGGCACTAAATATCCCCCCCCCCCAAATTAAAGACCCATAAAACAACATATATCAAGCAATTTCCAGAGGGACTAGGTATGCACAGAACTATATCTTCTTCTATAATAGGGAAGCGTGGGAAGGTTTAAATCCTTAATTGCATCTGGAGTCCAGAACACTTAAGGCAAGGTTTCACTTATATCTTTCAATATTATCTTGCAATCAATTGTCTCCAGAGTGGCAAATTCCCATTTATTGGTCCAGTATTGAATCTGGGGTTTGCTGTAGCTGCTGATGTCAACGCATAGGGAGATTGCTCATCTCACTCCAGTAGTACCAAGCTGGTCTTGTAGCTTATTTAGATTCAAGCTGAGTCAGAGCTCCATCTTACTTGGATAAAAGAACAGTAGACCCAAGCCTTGCTTGTGGTGTGTAGTCACTGTTCCCTAGGATATATTCATAATTCTCTCAGTCAATGAGCACAGTTCCAGTGAGCAGTGGCCACCTGAGTACTGGCAAAATTAATTATCAATAGCATAGGTGCAATCGGTGCTAAAGACAAAATTGAACGTCAATAAAACATCCTGTAACACATTGTGTTCTATCTCCCAGGACTTTTTCAAAGCAACAAATGAACAGGTAACATGTTCCATTTATGTTGGATACCTGCAGCTGTTGCATAATTAATTGATTGCAGTTCAAAAATATGTTTTTAAAGTGAAAAAGACCTCCATAATACACATTATTACACTAACAGTAAATAAGCAAATAGCCACTCGATTATATGTAACTATTATAATAACTAAATAATAAAACATATATAACATAGCATAATTAATAAATTCATAACATAACATAATTAATAAATAACTAATACCTATCATAAAAATATAATTCTTTAAAAACGTAAATTAACATAATATATTGCATATAATCAGATCATTTCATTAAAAAATCTTTTCCAGTAATAATATTTAATTTATTTAGTTGGATACGGCAAGAGAATAAATAAACTAAGAAAATCCCAATTGACCCTAAGCAATAACAATATTATTTAAATAATGCTTTTGAGGCTTTCAGTATCCAGTATCTCAATAGTATCATAGAGGCACACTGGATATAAAGTTTGTAATGGAATTAACCAGAAGGCCTCATTACATAGTCTAATGAAGTAGATACCCCATTTATCTGTTTGTTTAATATGTTCTATTCCAGATGATTCAAACTTGTGGGCCATAGCCGCATGCAACCCAATCGCATAGTTTTTGCTGCTCCCATATTACTATGTGGACCCAGTGGACCACTGGGTTAATGCAGAGCTGGCAGGATGCCCTGCTACCAGCCATCATGGCTAAAAGGGGGTTCCTGATATAAGCCACCACGGCAGTTACACAGAACAGCTGATCAAAAACCCCTTTCAGCCGCCCTGTATAATTGCTGCAGTGGCTGATACCAGATTTCTTTATGCAAATGATGGTGACGTGACATTAGGTCACGCAAGCATCACAGTGAAGAAGAGACGGAAGACATCAAAGGTAAGTAAAGTATATACTGGGGAGGCTGGAGACATGTCAATGAATAATTATTAGGAACTTGAGACATATGAATGGGTAATTATTAGGAACTGGAGACATATGAATAGGGAATTACTAGGAACTGTATACACACGTTGGTGAATACTGGGGAGGATGGACAGACGCAATGGGGAATACTAGGAGCTAGAGAGACATTAATGGGGAATACTAGGGAGACAGGAGAAACATAGATTGGGAATAATGGCTGGATGAGACTTTTTCATTTTTCTTGCAGCCCACACAATCTTAGATTTGAATTGTCTGATTGGCATACTTACCCATTCATTTTTGGAAGCGCTGGACTCCCGCCGCATACACCCCTGGAAAATTGAGTAACCTCTCCAGGGACTTTAAGGGTTAAGGGGAGGGTTAGTGTTAGGCTCTGGGGAAGGGAGGGTTAGGGCCATGGAAGGAGAGGGTAGAGGTTAGGATCAGGCTGCAGGGAAGCAAGGGTTAGGTTCAGGCTGCTGGGATGGGACACTTAAGGTCAGGCTGCAAGGATGGGACACTTGGGGTTAGGCTGCGGGAAAGGGAAGGTTAGGGTCAGGCTGCAGGGAAGAGAGGGTTAGGGTTAGGGTAATGAAAGGGGAGGGTTAGGGTAAGGATTAGGGAAAGGGATGGGGTTAGTTTTCACACTTACCTTTCAGAGCACCATATTCAGTGCTCCAGGGATCAATTGCTTTGCCTCTTCGAGACAGAAGCAATCGATTTTCCAGCCAATTCGGAACTGTCTGGGAGAGAATGGCCCTTTCGCAATAGGGTCTCAGCGGGGACTCACACTCCTTAGGTATGTAGAGTCACTACGTGCGGTCTTTAATGACTGCACATAGTGGTTTAAGAAAAAGGAGGCATGCCAGTGCCGCATCCGGAGAAAAATAAGAAGAGTGGGTGGGAGGAGCTATTTAAATTAGTCGGGGAAGGCGAGGTAAAGTACTTTTCCAATATTTTGATTGGAAGTTATACATATGATAATAAATATTTTACCAATAATCATATTGACATTTAACAGTACATCATTGAAACATACATGTATGTTTATAGTTTACATATTTTCCAAACTATCCAAATAGTTAGTCGGCTTGTCGCTTACATAGAACATTGTAATCATAACATCAGCATTGATATTATCACCTTCTAATCCTAGATGGTATCAAAAGGGAGTATGTCCTTTCAGTAATTCTAAATGATACCAGATGTTAACTAGGAGCTTTCCTTAATAAATCTTTAGAACATTGTGGCAAGGTCTTAATGTAAGGAAAATAAGTGTCACCAGATTGTTCTACTAGTCTTTCTTTATTATTTCTAATCTCTATCCAATCCATTTGATAAACAAAAGATAAAGGAAAGCGGAGGGTTAACAGGTTTAATCCGCAGCACTGATAAACTCCCGGCGTGGGAGGGGGCTCCTTGTCACTCACTCATACGTGGTATTTGATTGGTGGAGGGGTTTTTCCTGTAGGTGGATCCTGGTGCAGCTGGAGTTTATGAAGACCTGCATGACGTCACACAGCCTCTTCTGCTTTGAGTTTGCCCTTCCTCCCTCCCTGGTATGGAGAGGCTGTGTGTGGGTGTGTCTGCTTGTCCGTTCATGGTAAGGTAGCGGCTGGGAGGAAAACAGCCGTGAGTTGCATGACAGGATGATGAGGATGTGCAAGGTGTGGTTTGATCAAGGATGCACTGGGTTTTTTCCTGTCATGTTGGGTAATGTTACGAGGTTTAGTGCCTGAGGCTGTAGAACCGTCTTTACGGACGGTCTCTCGTTGCACTCCGCTTGAGTGCTGGGCCTTCAGGATGGCGGGGTGCGCCAGGTGTTGGTAACCTCTGTTTAAGTTGTTGGAATGGTAAAGTTAAGTTTACTCGAATTATACATGTTATTTTGTTTACAGGTTGAATTAAGTTAATCTGCCTATGTTGGCTGCTTTCAATGGCCCCCATCAAAAATTTAGTTGCAGTACTTCCTTAAGAGGACTGCATCAATCAGCAAATAGTTTAATTAATTGATAAAATATTTTTTATTCCCACAATTATGGTTGTTGTGTCGTTTATTCTGGTAATTAGTTAAAGAAAGGGGGAGAGTGACGCAGGAGCACAGACATCACGCATGGGAAGTTTATGTACCAGTCATCATATTTAAAGATGGGGGTTCTGGCAAAATCCGTATTTTCCTTCTTAAGAAGGAAATTATGCATGAGAAGATAAGGTAGCCTTTGGCCCCCCCTTAGTGCCATTAGGCTCCAAAAAACGGGGGGTGGATTGTGGGGCTGGACAGGAGAGTTGGGTGTGAATTGTGAAGCAGGCCCATTCTTCTTATATTGTATAACAATGATTTATAATGGTAGCAGCACTACCTGGAGTTCCTAGGCTGGAAATATTGGCTTAAAGTTATTTTTGCAATGAAATGGCTATGTCAATGAGGGAATGTCTCTCCAAAGTCATATAGCTTTCTGCCAGGAGGGATGTGGTTGTATACATTTTAGATTTACCCATTCTTTATATAACTATTCATCAAATTCACTATTTAATTCTAGTGTAAATATATTTTTTCAACATTATAGGAAATTATCATTTGCTATAAATATGATAAAATTGTGAAATGGTTTATTGCAGTTGTCCTTATTACTATATAGTAGTAAATTGAAACATGAATGAGGACATTGTTTTTTACATAGCACAGGTAGCCCTGGCGAGAACACCACTGCCATGGTAATCATTAGCCAAGATGTTTCTTTTTCAGCATTAAAGTCACTGGGACTTTTAGGCATTCCCACACCCAAACAGCATCACCTGACTCACATAATATTGCTAAAGGGGAAAATGCTTACTAGTCACAGGAATCATAACAACCCTGATTGTAATATAAGTAGGCAGAGTTGCAATTAGCTATAGAGCTACTCCTCTCACAAACAGAGGGCCCAGGATTATTGCAAAACCATTTATATCTTCCAGGCCAGTAAACCCCAGTGTCTGCATTATGTGTTAGCATAAGAATGGGAGCAGGTCCTGTGAACCTCTCTGACCCCGTGACCTTCTCCCCAGAAATGAATAGCTGTACTCTCAGTCTCCCCAGCCTCTCCAACAGGATTGAGCTATGCCTAAATTCCTAATCATGGTAATTTAATATATCTTAAACCCCTGGCTGCTTTATTTTATCTGTTCTATAGTTTGTTTTAGGCATTCACTGGCTCTCACCCCATCATTAGGGCTCCTTATTTGACGAATGTAAGAGTTTGCTATGAGACTACAAGTCTCTTTTCATCTTTTAAGTAAGCTGTGCTCCCATGTCATTAGAATGGTATTCCCAGCCATTGAGTCTTTTCATAGCAGCTTAACAAAAACTTTCAGGAGTTGAATATTCCCAAACTATAAACCCAGCGTCTTAAGCAAATACGTTCAGTTAAGGAGTCTTGGCAGTGTTTTCTCTGGTATAGAGAAAATAGGAAGCTGGTAAAAGTACATTAGAGAAAGTACTTGAAATCCTTTTAAACTTTGCAAAATGCTAACTGTAAAGCGGAGTTTTGTTTTATTTGTATAATGTTGGATTTATGTGTATGATCCCATTTAGGAACTAAAATGTTTTCATTCCATTTTGATATCATTCCATATAGACATAACAAATTTCACTACAGATAATTGTTATATTTTTGTGGTGCTTTCACTTGAAGTTTAACCCTTTGGGCCAAATTTACTAAGCTGCCGGTTTGGAAAAGTGGAGAGTTGCCCATAGCAACCAATCAGATGCTAGCTGACATTCTCTAGTACGTAATAGGAAAGTGAGAGCTGGAATCTGATTGGTTGCTATGGGCAACATCTCCACTTTTCCAAACCCGCAGTTTAGTAATTCTGGCTCTTTGAATACAAAGGAAACACACAATGTAAACGCCCAAATATATTGCATTTTATGATAGTTCACCTGTAAGAGAAATTAGATTTAGATTTTTCACATAAATAGAATGCAGGATCAATAGGGCAGATCCAGAGTTTGCATGTGTGTGATAAGCAAAAGCAAAGCATTCTCCCTACATGCAAAGGATGAAATTAATTTGCCTACCCCTGAAATTCAACATTGTTTTATCCAGGTGTACATTTTTCATCTCTGGATTAATCCCAATATTATTGTCTCTATGTAGTCAGGTTTGAAATCTCATAGAATGGTGTACTTTACTATCTTTCAAGGTACTGCTTAATTCAACATGATTTCTCTATTGTATGATTTAGCAAAGTAATACGACATAGGGGCTGGTTTTATTTGAAGTGCTAAACCTTTTTACTGTAACATTTAATTGCCTTGAGTTACATATGAATGTGCATTAACATTACATATTTTATGTTATGCACTTTTGTTATAGCCTATTTAAAATAAGTGAAGTAGGGGATTATGCCAGCTCCAAGGTGGAGTTTTAGAAGCCTGGTCATGGTAATTTTAAACTCTGTCCATAAACAATTACATTTTACATTTGGTGAAAATAACGAAAGCAGAAAATACAGCAAAAAATCCAAGTGCAAATGTTTATATTCCGTAACTGTCAACCTCTGACATATGTACTTAGATGTCTGTAAACATGATCCTTAAACCACAGTAAAGGTCTTATAACATACTAGTGCAGTTGATATGTAGAGATTGTGCTAATACCAGCCAATACAACATATAAACCTGCTATAGTAGACATCTACAACCATTAAATCCATAACAGATGTCTAAAATTCATGCTCAGATTAACCCAACATATATACCCATAGTTCACAAATGTAATATCTGTATCTATATTGTATTAAACTGTATATTTCTCATAGCTACTCTCTATCTGCAGACCTGCTCTCTTGGGCTGCCATTTAGAGGGCTGGCATCAATATGCATGCTTCCATGGGCTTGATTGAATACACTTCATTAAAACTGCAGGGCCCAAGTCTTCTTTGAAATAATCAAAAGGACCTTGCCTAGAAAGGAAATGCTGCTGATAAATACAGAAATAGGATCCTGAAAAGACGAGGAGAGGCCACAAACAACAAACTGGCAGGACAGAGTAACAGTCATGAGAACTGTGGTTCCATTTCAATGGCTCACCCATTTTGTTCCTTGAGGACTGTTACAACATTGTACGCTTTATAAAAAAAACACACACACACACACACACAAAAAACAACATTGGTTAACAAAACAAATATATGTTTTGAAATTTACGCTTCGCCAATTATTCTTTAAAATGTTAATCCCTGCATTGTTTACAAGGATTCATTTATCAAAGAAACAAAGTTTGATAGGCAAATGAAGAATACGTTCATTGACCATGTTCTTGCTGAGTGTTTTTTCTTCTTTAAACTGTATTCAGCTAAAGAACAAAAGTATTGTTGGGGTTGAAATACAAAAAACAGTCCCTTCTGGGGTTTGGACTTAATCCAGTTTTTTTTAACTGTTACACTTTTTTTATTCTGGTTAATAGAAATTAATTGGATTAAGGTATTTGTGTTTCAAATGTACAACGCTTTAATCCAAAAACAAGTTGTAGTATAGACTATATAATAAATAGAATACATTTTTATAGGTAGTTATTTGTGTTTTGTTTATGTTTTTTTAACAGACATTTACCTTTACTCATTGCAGTTAAAAAAAAATGAAATATGTAGAGCATAATATTACATAGTAACATAACAGAATTATAATGTTTTAATATTTAAAAATAAAAGTAGGTACTATGCACAGTGGTTTACAGATGATTGATATAGCAACATCCTCGGATAGTTTTAGAAAGCACTATAAAAGTAACAAATAAAATCTGGTTATAAACGTATGCCATCGAGACTTAGACCACAACGAGTGTTGCTTGCCAGTTAGAATGGCCCTTTTGTGACAGGGACGTTTTCTACCAGCCATTTCCAACGTCACTCTGCAATCGATTGCTCTTACCCTGCCGGAGTAAGGACAACAAAGATCCCCAGTGGTGACTGGTGAGTATTTCTTTAACCCAACCCTTATCCTCATCCTCACCATAACCCTCCTATTTCATTACCCTAACCCTCCCTTCCCCGCAGCCAAACCCTAAAACGCCATTCCTCACAGCCTAACCCTAAGTTTTCCTACACCACGGCCTAACCCTAAGACTCCCTTCCCCGTAGCCTTACCCTAAGGCTCCCCTTGTATACTAACCTCCTGTCCAATGTGGTGAGTCTGTGGAGGTTGTGCGGTGGGTCTTTCGTCGGGTGCTGTGCCATATTATATTATATACATGTGGCCTTCTTCTACTGTTTGTATTAGTCTGCCTGCTTATGCCACTACCTCTATAACCCATACACAACATTACAGATGTAATGATTGGTATTTTACATAGTTAGAATAATACTGCTATATGTAAAATAATGAAAGATTTATATTGTGGATATTTTAAAATCTAAATAATTTTTAAGAGTTTTTTTTTGGAGTTTAATATTTTTACTGTATTATAGACTTCTATTTCCACATTTACATAACAATAACAGGCCATGCAAGCAGAGGAGTATGATGCAGGATACAGGAGGAAGTAAAGAATCCAAAAAGTATATAGAGGCTGATTCACACTGAGTACATGGGGCCTGAACCCGGCTTCCAAAAGTGGGTGTAAACGTTATTTGACAGCTAGGATAGATAATGCCAGCTTATTGCGATTATTATGCGCCATGACTTTAGTACGAATCTGGATACACAAGATCTAGACTTTACTTTTAGTGAATCTGATGTGTGTGAGCCCCAGGGGAAGGAAAGAAATACAAAAACATAGTAGAGACGTGTCCTATGTGTACCTCCCAAACTAGACTCCTGATCATCCACATATGAGGAAATCAATGGTAAGGTACTCGGTCTAGCATTGGCTGTAAGTAAGGTACGGGGCCTCCCATGTGCTTGCATGAAACTCTGGATCCAGTGGGGACCCTTTCCTTGGTGCACATAGTGTAAACGCTACAACATTACTGTCCAAGACATTTGTTATATACATGTCACTTGCATTGCAACATGGTTTGGCAAAGTGCAAATGTTCTCCTTTGTGGAACTAACTGAGTTCCTAATGACTTTGAGTTCCTAATTCACAATGAAACCCTTTCAACTGATAGCAAAGGAAAATGCACCTAAAAGCAGCTCATCTGTAATACATTCATATGGCTGGTATGAGTTGCATGACATTTGCTTTTTTGGTAAGTTTGGGATGATTTTAACAAAACTGGATATACAAAAAACAACAACTGTATTAAACAGTAGTGTAAATGGAGCTAGAAATATGTAAACTGCATTAAGTAGCATCAAAATTGTAAAGTGTAACATTAGACAAACGATAGTCATTTATAAATAAAATTGCATTAAAAATGGTCTGATTACGTTTATTTTGAAGTTGTCTGTTTACTGAACACATACCAGTTTATCAAAAAACCCTCCCAATATCATGAAGGCCAGTTTACATAGACCAAATCAGGGCAGTAGTAGAAAGTAGTAGTGGACACAGGAAGATAGGTAGTTCTGCACATGCGCAGAATGGTTTCCAACTGCACTTCCACCTAAAATAGATAGTACACAGTTGGATGTATGGATCTAGTGGGTCAAAATATGTATGTATGTATGTATGTATGTATGAGTATAACTTCACATGTGTGCTCTACCAACAACATTACCTACTTCAATAAGAGGTATAAAACACCAGTAAATTGTGAGTTATATTAAATGAATTGTGTAATATTGACAAACTGTCCCAAGAATGTGGATATGTACTTCTGAATATTTATATTTTTTTAGTTGAATATTGTTTTGTTAAAGTGGATCTTATGTATGTCTAATGATCTTGGAATTAAAAGCTACGAAAGCTTATTACTATACAATGAGTAATCTTCAGTTTTAATAATTGCAACAGTAACCTTATTGTAATACAGATACCAATGATGATGTCCCCGAGATTAATAAAAATAATGCGTGAACAGACAATGATCAGTTTTATGCCATGTGCTGCAGAGTGGGAATAAGGTGAGAGAAGATGGTTTATTGTGAATGTTCAGTGGCACAAAGGGAATTCATCTCCCTCTACTCCCTCCCTTTACAATTAACTCTCCATCAACTCCAGCACTTGATGTTATGTCAAGGATGCAGACATTTGCAGCAGGGGGAGAGTGGGTGGACCCAGAGAGATGTCATGTGGTCCTATGTACATTTATAGAGTGTTGTGCAGTCATCATGTTAAACAAGGCTGCTGGGAAAGTGAGCTCTGCGACCAACACCATATGTGTGCTGGCCATTTAGTGCATGGTTACATGTAAAGACAATATGCTGCCAGTTTTAACCTCTTCAGAACCAGAGTATAAGGAGAAAGTACTGCAGCTGCTTTCATCTGTACATATTACAGCTTCACCAAAGACTAAAAACATACAAACAGGTGTTCTTTCTGTCTAAATAAAACAAACGGGCAAAGTGCAAATAAAAATATCTGGTTGTCTCCTATGCATATTTCTGAAAGTCTGTCAAACCCCTATTAGTCTACTAATATGTATCTATGAGGCCCCCTAGAGTACAAAGGAGGTGGTGGTGTTTTATTGTACTGTTACTGTGATGCTAGTAGTTGGTTCAGGTTGTTCTCAATAGGTTTGCACACATGTGGGGTGATCCAGAATTTAGGGTAAAGCAGGTGCATGTGTAGACCTGAGCCAAACCATGCAAGGGAAGGTCAATTTAAAACAGAATTAAAGGCTCCTTGCTCAACTTTATTTTACAGATTGAACAGGAAGCTTTGTAGTATTTGAGTTATATGTGAAAAGGCAAAATATTTGCTCTGCATACAAAAGAATGAAAATTCATTGACATCTCTTACATTGCCATGGGGTAATGCTCAGATCTACACATGCACCTGTTTTGTTTTTACTCTCAGACCATGGATTAGCCCCATGGATCTTACAAGGGTAAAATATATTTTTTTAATGCAAGCACTATTTTTAAGTAAAATAAACAGCAAACGGCATAGTGCCCAGTCACCCATACAGCAATCAAACTAACCTAAATAAATAAAGAGACAGACACGGATTGCTGGATTTAAAACCAAGGGAACATGGCATTTATTGATTGAGAAATGATTGACCTAACTAAAAGACCCAAAACGAATCAGTTTAATTTTTATTAAAGGCAGTTAGGTGGCCCAGAAGCGGTGGGGGTCCAGCAAAACCCAATTCCTGTGGAGGTCATCCACCTTGACCTCGACACCCCTTCCCTCCTGTCTGATCCTCCAGAAAGACACTTGACCCGTTCCCACAGGGGCTCAACCGCTTGAGGTCTGACACCCCCATCCAATGGTTGTATTGCTATCGGATCAGAACTACCCCCACTCCCCCCAAGCAAATAAACCACCAGTGCTGAGACCTCCACTGCAACCGCCCCACCATGCTCCATCTGAAAAGGAAAGTTAAACAGCATTATCAACAACTTAAACTTTAAGGGAGGGAGGGAGGGTGAATTTCTCTGCGATCAGTGTCCCCACTCCCCTTCATCTAGCCCTATATATAACATCTCACCCCCCAGCTCAACTCCACCCCCACCCCTTCTTATCCCTACTATCTTAACCCTTTGATTGCTGCCTGTCTGACCCTGACACCTGCCTGCTGTATAAGGACCTGCGGCCCTATGGGGTCCCTGGTTCTTATAACATTCATTCATGGAATACACAGAGCTTCGAGGAGATTCTGAAAAAAAAACATTTATCCCTAAAATGTGCAAAATGTTATCCCTAAAATGTTTATTATCTTTCCAAAAGCCAATTATTTGCAATATTCCCTTTTTATATAGAGTTGGTATAATGTCTGTGCCACCATTTTCATTTGTATTAGTTGGCTTTGTACATGTATCAGAATACTTTAGGCAACTGACTTTGTCAATGATCAGTCTCAGAACGTTTTCTACATTGAGCAAGTGTTTCTTGGAGCACTGGTATCTGCTATTATATCTGCGCTGTGTAGCATACAGATACTGAAGTACAATTTTTTGGCACTTACTTATATGTTGTCCTTTTCTACTTTATCATTTGTGTCATATAGCATATATTATTTATTTATTTATTTATTTTATTTAATTACAGCAACCTTTAATAACTGGACTGGAGTTAATTATTTGTTCTTACATAAGCACTTCTACACCTAGGGACTTATTCAGACTTAATAGTCATAACCGTACATTTGCTTCTGTTGTGGAGGCAAACGTGCTGTATGGATTTTATGATCCCAAATTCAATATGTAGGAGAACAGGGCACTCCTCTGCATTCCCCTGCACTCCCCTGCACTCCTCTGCACTCCCCTGCACTCCTCTGCACTCCTCCGCACTCCTCTACACTCCTCTGCACTCCCCTGCACTCCTTTGCACTCCTCTGCACTCCCCTGCACACCTCTGCACTCCCCTGCACTCCTCTGCACTCCCCTGCACTCCCCAGCACTCCCCTGCACTCTTACGTATCAATGGTGATTTTGTGGACATAATCCTACATTAAATATTCTGTGCAGATCTCTGTGTGTATGGAATACTGCATCATATGTATGGGCTTAGCCAAGCCCTTACTATACCATTTAAATGCCTATTCCCACCCACCATGTGTACCTCGAACACATGGTGATTGGGCCCACCTCCCACATGGGGAATGAACTATGTACGAAATGCAGCATCAAACGTAATTACAGGCTCCTTCCATACCTTACATATGGAACTCTTGGCTTTTATATATCATCAAACATGAAGTTGTGAATTAATTGTAATTTATCTATATTTTCTATGGAGGAAAATACTAATTATAACCAGTATTAATGGTAATTTGCACCGGCGTTGTTACTCCCGAGCACTGTAATCTATCTAGATTTCAGATATATGAATATTAGCCAGGAGAGTGGTATTCTTTAAGGAGCTGTATAACAATATTAGGGCTGCATTGAAACCAGTGGCGGAACTAGCGAGTTGTGGGCCCAGGTGCAAAAAATATGCTTTGGCCCTGATGATATCCCAGGTAACCCTTTGGGGAGATACATTGTTGCAGTGATGATGGCTGTGGGCCCTTGTATTAGCATTGGCCCCGGTGCCGTTGTACCTGTTGCACCAATGGTAGTTACGCCCCTTATTGAAACGAAATGGTTGTAGGTCGAGAAAGATAACTTCTTTCAAATCGTAATGAATAAGAGGAATAGTATCCTAACAGAGGTGGAAGAGGCTAACAAAGTAAACATGATTGGGCTAAACAAAAACTGAGGGTCAAATAGGGTCTAGGGCCATTATGGGATTAAAAATAAAATAAAATCAAAAGAATGTGCAGAATAGATTGGCCAAGTGGCTCTTATCTGCCATATAATTCAGAGCAATGCTACATGCTACCATTCATTGTGCACATGTTACACAATTTTTGTGTCAGTACCTGTCCTTTAACTGTATGGTTTTTTTTTTTTTATAGAAAACACCCTCTATACAATATAGTTAATCAATACAGAATAAAGTAAACCTGTTTGCTTTCATTTTGTTAACAATTTTTTTTTACTACAAAAATATATATGTTTAAAATATCATTTTTGATATACTACATTTTAATGGTTAGAGACAGTTCAGGAACCGTGTTGTCACAATTATGAGCATCTCTTCTAAAAAACAACATGCTATCACTTTGTTTACTACCTGTTTTGCCAGTCACTGATTTAAAGCATGTGACAGCTGCAGCATCAGACTAGTCATCACCATCACTCTTTTTCATTTATGTGCATCGAGGAGGCTCACCAGATATAATAGAAAGCAATGGAAGCATTCTACTTCATATCGTAGGATAGCTGCTCTCTACGTCACTTGAATATGAAGTATAATTGGAACTATTGACATTAAATCACTTATAGATATTAATCTGTAGGACGGTATAAAATGTTTAAAAAAAAAGGACCACTTTTAAAAGTGCTTCTAATGCCATTGTATAAATATAATGGCTCAATGGTATTAGACAGCTAACACCAGTCACGTACATATATCCAGCAGGTAATGGGTGGTTACACTAAATTGTCCTGCATTCACCCTGACATCTTTCAAATGAAGAATGTCTTTAAGACTTGCATGTAGAGAGGGTTAAGCCTGGCGTGTAACCAGCTGCATTCTAAATAATTATCCTATAGAATGTATGTATAATTAATAGCAGGGATGTGCCACATCAGACAGAAGGGGGTGGGCGAACACTGTGGTTTGACTGGAATATACAATTATAAATTGTGCACTGCCTATAACCACCCAACTCTTACTGGAGATACATTTATGCATATATCTAGAAAGATTGCATTGTTCTGAATACTAGGTAAATAATGAAAAGGGGAGAGAGAGAGAGAGAGAGAGAGAGAGAGAGAGAGAGAGAGAGATAAAGAGAGAGAGAGCAAGAGATAAAGAGAGAGAGAGACAGAGAGAGAGAGAAAGAGAGAGAGAGAGAGAGAGAGAAAGAGCAAGAGAGAGAGAGAAAGACATTTATGCATATATCTAGAAAGATTGCATTGTTCTGAATACTACGTAAATAATGAAAAGGGGAGAGAGAGAGAGAGAGAGAGAGAGAGAGAGAGAGAGAGAGAGAGAGAGAGAGAGAGAGAGAGAGAGAGAGAGAGAGAGAGAGAGAGAATGAGAGAGAGAGAGACAGAGAGAGAGAGAGAGAGACAAAGAGAGAGAGAGAGAGAGAGAGAGAGAAAGAGAGAGATTAGTTTTTGCATAAAATAAGGATTTTTACAATGACTGCAGTAAGAAAATGAAGATAGGACAATGAACATGGATATCATGTTACAAATCAAGACTAGGTGGACAACGACATGGGCAGTTAATAGCACATAATCTACCATCACACATATTAAAGAAAAGTTTTATATATGTAGATCACTGTGAAAAGAAATACTCTAATTGCAGTGCATAATTAAACAACAGCATGGTCACAATGACAGAACTGCCCAAGTTGACAACTTGTTTGTTGTTCTTAGATGTAATATGCCTATTATACGTTATAGGCGCTAACTATGTTAAGGCTTATCTTATGTAAGAAACACATATTAAATTGATGATTAAACATTGTTACTGATATAAAAAAGTAATAAACATTCCCGTTTGGTCTACTTTTCACAAGGATTAGACAGCATGTAGTGGACCAAAACTTGTAGTTCCAGTGCACTTGGGTAGTTATAGGTTAGCCATGCCCGTTCTGGGGTACATAAAGTCATATATCTAGTATCAACTAGTATCAACTATCATATGTTTACTACAGACTATCCTAGATTACCCTCCTTTATCCTGTTTAACATACAGTATCTCTTGACAGATGAAAGAAACAAATATTACACAAGTACTATATAGGAACTATATACCTTCATATGCTGATAGAGAGCAGTAAGTGAATAATAATAATGGGGACACTAATAAATGATCAGACAGCAGTATAAAATAACACAGGATACACATTTCTTTTAAAAAAAAAGTACTATATAATAATAGCCATATATATTATAGGAACAATATATTATAATAAAAAGGTTCAATTATCTGTTATTAGAGTGCAGAATATATTAACACATGGCACCCATCATATATTGTAAGCGACACAGGGCACAATCATATATTACTAGAGAACAGTATATAGAAACAAAGAAGACCCATCATATGTCATGAGCCAACAGTATGTAGTAACACATGGCATTAAATAATGACACAAGGTGTGAAAATTGGTCATGCTACAGCAGGCGCATAGACACACATGGTCAGCAGCCAGTAGAGCAGATGTGTTAGGCTATAGAGACTCCTTGCACTATAAACCTGTGTTGCCAAGCCAAATAATGTAAATAATGATTTATATTGCTCAGACCATGTCTAATACAGTATATGAGGTTTTACACTTGCACACAGCTATGCCCTGCCCAGCTCATTCATAGCCTTTATTGCCAGCAAACACTGAGCCATCTCCAGGCTGATAAATCTCTGGTCCTGTGACTGTCCCCTTGGAAGTCCAACTCCCCTGGCCCTGTGTTTCTGGTAATAAGTACCTGCACACAAAGGCAGGGTAAACGTTATGTAGATGTCTGCTCACCAACTGCTGCCATCTCACACTCTGCCTCTGCTGGGGTTGTTTTGTTTAATTAAACTCAATGTCAGATTCTATTTTCTGCATGACTGCTTATCCCTTCCTATATTGAAATGAACTATTTATTTAGATATGTCATTTTTTATGTGTCTGTAGTAGCATCTTATGGTATATTTTACATGTTAATATGTAGGCATGTACACAATATATGCAGTGCCAATAACAGAGAAACAGAGGTGGGATGTATAGAAGAAAGAAGAAGAGAAAAAAATAAAGATAATTAATTGGTGCCCTGCCATTATCATATACACTCCCCCTTTTCTTTATTTCTATTTCTCACTCATATCTCCTTTCTTCTTAATCTTATTCTATCCCTTTTTCCATTCTCTCTCTCATTCCCTCTATTTTCTCATTCTTAACTTGTTCTCTCTATCCTCTTATCCTCTTTCTGTCTCTCTCTCTTCTCCTTCCCATTCTCCATGCTTTCTCTTTTTATTTTATACTAAACACGAATCTCTCCTCTCTCTCTCTCTCTCTCTCTCTCTCTCTCTCTCTCTCACCCCCATCTATCCTTTCTCTGTCATCTTTATCTCTATCTTTTTAACTTCTATATTACCTCTCTTTCATCTCTTTTTTTTTTAATTTTTTTTTTAGCCCTCTCCCTGCTATTTATTCAATTTTTCCTCTGCTCTCTTCTCTCTTTCCTTTCTTCCTTCTTGTGTCTCTTTTCTTTTCTCTTCTTTATTTCTCTCTCCTCTTTCTTTCCCTCTTGCCTCACTTTTCTCTCTTCTTTATTTCTCTCTCCTCTTTCTTCCCTCTTGGCCAGTTTTATAAAAAAAAAAAAAACAAAGTGCATCATCCTGGTCCATTTACATGTATTTTTTATATTCACAAAATATCAGTGAAATATTATATATTAATAGAGACTGAGGTATTTCCATATATAGGAAAAAATGGAATGTGGAATATGGACAGAACAAAAAAAATCATCTTAATGTGGGTCTGGATATAATAGACGATCATTACACTGAGATAATCTAATACCTTGACAACTTTAAAAAAGTTGGAGCCATGGATATTTTCTAAATGCTTGGTGTCAAAATCTAGAGAGGTATTTCTATTACTGGTATTACTGTGGAAGTAGCTAATATTTAAGAAACTGTTAGCCTACTATAAAGACACCAATAAGCCTCTTTTGGGTAATCAGAAAGAATACAAAGGGTTTATTATGATAAGATCTGAGTAGACTGTAAACTAGTAACAACTGCCTCTTAATAAGACTCCAAGTTATGTAATGCTTCTAAACACACACACTACAAACTTTATAAGCTGCACTTGATTTTAGCATCTAAAGAACTGATCCATAGTTAGGAGCAAGAACTAAAAGCAGGCAGGCAAACCTGTATCTTGGTTAACATTAGTGGTGATGTGGTGCTTATATATTTTTCATGCAGACAAAATTCTTAGCCTGTGCATATAAACCACAAAAACAGAAAGATCCAGAAAATAAGAGGAAATCAGGGGGAGTTGCACATGTGGGAAAAAACATGTTCTATATGATGGGGTGGCAAACTCATTTTATTCTTTGCAGTGGAATACTGTAGAAGAATATTAGAATGCTCTTTCCTATTAAACAAATATACTGACAAGTTCTACTTATAAACTGTTGATTAAGAAACATCACAGCATCAGCTGCACACTGGAAAAATAAAACGATATTTGAATAATAAAAAGATATAGGGCTGTATTTATAAAGATTATTTTACTGTGATAAAACCCATTGTCATGTGAAAACGGGGTTTATCGCAGGAAAATGAAGTATGTCATATTTCTAAACCATGCATCGCCATGGAAAACTACAGTTTCCATGGCAACGCATGTACATAACGCATCACCCCGCAGGCCCGTTCTTTTCAGAGTGGACCAGCGGTTCTGGGAGCGGAGTATTACCGGCTCCTGACGTAAAACTAATGCCAGCTCAGGCTGGCGTTAGGGGTAACTATTCCAGCGATCTCCCCATATACTCTTCTTTTTCTCCCCCTAATAACTGTTATTAGGGGGAGGAAAAGGGGGGCATGTATGGGGAGACGCTGAAATAAACCAAAGTGTGGAAAGTAAAAAAAAAAGTGTATTTTTTTTCAAATAAATTTATTAAATTTTTAAAAAAGCAAAACTTAGCTCTCCGGGAGATGCGTCTGACTGAAGATTTCAGAGTCCCGATAAGAAGACACTGCACATGCGCAGTGCTTTTTATATCGGGACTCTGAAATTTTCAAAGTCCCGCACGGGAGTCTCTGCGCATGCACAGGTATATGAAGTATGAATGAAGTGTCCTGCGATGAGCACAGAGATAATCGTGGGACCTCACAGGGCAGGTAAGTTTTAGTAAATGAAATAAATAAATAAATAAAGGTGCCAAGTTTAGAGGAGAAGTGAGCCTGGATCAGCTTCATTCATTTAAAAACTAACTTCTATATACATAGAGCCCATATTCACGATTATGTGGCAATCCTGCAGCTGTACACACTGGGGAAACTTCACACTGGATCGTTCCCATTCTGTAACGATCCAGCGTTGTCCCAGGCGATTCGGCTGCCTCCTCCTTCTGCTGCTTGAAAAGACTGCTGTATAGAAGAAGAGGCAGGTCTTTTGTTCAAGAGGGATCCTTGGTAAGAACACACTGAAAAAACCCCACAGGTCATAACATTGTTGATCTGTGATTTTTAGGAGCTCCTAAAATCTATATCAAATGATGCAGAGCAGAATGTGACGATTCTCTGCATGGTGTGACAGAACAGACTCAACAACTATAAGGGCTATCTGATGATTATGCTGTGATTGGAAGGATAATCGTCAGATATCTCTGCAGGTGGTTTATCTGTCGTTTGTCGTTTATATGCTGTAGTGTGTATGGACCATTACACTGTTTGCAAGAGATAAAATGTGCCTCCTCTTCAATTCAACATGGTTTTGCACAGGTGTAAATTTACAGCTGTTTTGTTCTTTTTTCTCTTTCTTCAAAATCTGGATCTAGTCCTGGATTGGATTTTGAAATAATAAATAGTACACCCTGTTATTCTACAACCATTCTATGGTTGTGTTATCAGATCACACACACTAACAGCAATGATTTGGTTCTTGCAAAAAATTCTATTTTTCAAACTGTATTGATATCATTGTGTATGTGTACAATCAGAAGTAATGATATGTAGATAACATATAAAAGCTGGAGTTAGTAGCCAAAGTTAAAAAAAGAACAAATCTACACCTTGGCTAAACCAGGTTAAACTTCAGAGAAAGGCAAATGTAAACTGTCCAAACATAATCACAGTTAAGATGTGACATTTCCTAACTGAACCCTGAATGTTAAATGTAACAAACTATTCTCACTGTATTAAAAGATAAATGAATGTGCAACACTTGACCTGCTACATAGTTTGCCATGGTCTTAATTAGCAGATTATCTGTTAGAGTAAAGTGTAAAGGCATATATGTATTTTCTTCCTTTGTTACAATGACACAGTTGTCCCGATGGCAGAACATCTTTCACTGGACACTACATTATCGCTGGAGATAAAAACGTGCGCCTCTGTGGCCATGTTTTGGAAGGACTGTATAGAACAAAGTTTGGTTATTTGTAACAATGATGTGGACACTGATGGACGTAATTCTATAAATCGAGACCATCGGCAGAAAATAACTTTACCGCAATATACCTAATAATTGATTTGATCTACGGCTTAAAAATGATTCCCTGTTCCCTGAGATAAGTTACACTAATGGATATTAACGTTAAATGTAGCTGAAAATACTTTGTTTCTGCCCTATACATTTAATACTCCAATGTGAAGTCAGTGTTGGCTGGCTGCAATCCTTTCACTCCATAGCTATTGTTTCTGAATATATTTCAATGCTGCCAAACAAGTCACAGGTGCTCACCAACCACTTAACTCGCCTATTAAATCCTAGTTACACAATCCTCCTTTATGTTTGTTACAATACCCTTTCAGAGAAGGCAACTTGCTTTCAAGGAGAAAATGGCTACAGTTGCACAGTTTTTTTTACAGCAGCATTAAACATATCTGTGAGGATGAGGATCATGGCTTTACCGCGGGTGGTATTTCATTATTTTTTACTGCACCCTATTCTGTTCCTCGTATTGGAAAGGCACGCTTAGACTTGTAGTTCCACGGGACCGGGATCCACATGTTATCAATATAAAGCACAAAAACACACAGATTTTTGTGTGTGTGTGTGTGTGTGTGTGTGTGTGTGTGTGTGTGTGTGTGTGTCTGTGTTTGTGTGTATGTGTGTGTGTCTGTGTGTGTC
>WWET01002595.1:40457-69094 GCA_011038615.1 Limnodynastes dumerilii | reverse complement strand
TGAAGTGGCAGGAGTGTGATGAAGGCGCAGTGTGATGAAGAGGAAGCAGTGTGGTGAAGGGGTAGTGTGATGCAGGAGGGTACAGTGCGATGAAGGGGCAGTGTGATGAAGGGGCAGCAGTGTGATGAAGGGGCAGTGTGATGCAGGAGGGCACAGTGTGATGAAGGGGCAGTGTGATGAAGGGGCAGCAGTGTGATGAAGGAGCAGTGTGGTGCAGGAGGGCACAGTGTGATGAATTACCATTTAAACGATGAAACATTTGTGTTTTTCAAAGCAGGTGAAAAGCACTGATAGCGGACCTGACTTAAGTGTGAAAATCCTAGTTTAGAATCAACATGTAACAGGCCAGTGTGCTCTAATAACACACTCCTCTTAGGAAACGATTTAGCTGACCCTGCCTTATCTTCTCTGGACGGAATGCTTGCATGGACGTATGCATGCCTAAGCAAGTCCATACTGTGCAATTTAAATGCCTCCTCCCAACCACATTGTGTATACTTGGTCAGGCATAGGGCTGTTATGTCCTGTCAGACGGAAATCTGAACGTATGCATTGCGTATTATACATATATCTGATGCGTTACATCTGCAATGCATATGCGCAGAATGCTTTAATTCTTTCAGTGCTTTCAATTACACACAAAACTTGTGTAAGTTAATAGATCTGGTTTCGGTACAGTCAGTCAGCAAAGAATAATTTAAATCTAGCAGCTCTCACTAGGATGCTGATCAGACCTCCCCCAGTGGTGGAAGAATAAAATAGAAATAAAAAAATGTCAGTGAGCTCCAGTGTGGACCCCCCTGGCATCCCTGGGCCCGGTATTTCCTTCCTTCCCTTCTCTTGGGCTCCTGACTATGTTGTATTTGCTTTGGGTTCTAGAGCTGCAGTTGTGTGAAGGTCTGAATCCCATATTGACTTCCCAGTATATGCAATTGGTTTTCAGCATGCAGGATGCATTCCTTTTTGCCTTCTACTTTGAATCAATACGTGATATTATAGATAGATTTCATAAGGTCTCCCCATGTACAATATTTAAAGTGAATTTGGAAATACATTTAAATATGCATGTTTTTTTTCCTCCCTCATTTATACTAATGAAATTGAAATCATCCTTTTTATACTTGCTACACAATGCCATATTGACATGCCAGTACTGAAAAAGTATTTTATTATGAAAGACATTACAATAAATGCACAATAACACAATTTTGAGTTTCGTTAACATGAAACCAGCTTGCAGTCCAAGAATTGATGTTCAGTAAACTATTGTTCCAAAATGAGCTAGATTAGTACAATCCATGAATCACCATGCCTATATCTGGTTATGCAGATTATTTATACTGAATGATATACAATTCTGAGGCCTCAATGTGTTATTGGTACAAATTATAGTATAGTCCTAGTAACAGGTCAGCTCAGCTGACTCAAGTAAAGTTGCTGTTTGATCAAATTGGAAATATAACATTTATATAATTGTCTCTTTAAATAACAATCACAATAGGGACAATGCAACAACTCATAGCCATTAATGGATATGTATCTACTTGGACTTATTTCAGACAGCTGCGGATTTATTTTCTCTTTTAAATAGAAAATTACACAGGTGAATAGATGTAACTTACTATGAAAATTCCTGCAGATACATGCAAATACTACAAATTTTCCACTTTTGTCATTATAATGTATAGTTGTATTTACAGGCAAACAGACAATTCTGTGTCATCCCATAAGCATTAAGTTGGAGATCATGGGCCTGATCTGGAACTCCCGCAGTCAGATGTGTGCATGCGCAGTACCTATATTTGCACATGGGAATGTAGCCACCCGATGCTGCATTCTGTGCATAATTCAGTCTCCACACAGGGGGCTGGCCCACTAGCCATGTGTGCGAGATATGGTATTCAGATTGTATAGAAAGGGCTTAGCTAAGCTAAGTACAGTTCAGTATTTCTTAAGGTAGGGTCCTGGCCATGGAAATGCATTCTGCACATGTGCGGGATTTTGGATGTCAACGGAGGTTAATGTACAGATTTAGCACTTAGTTCTGGATCAGGCCCCATATGCATATGATTTTAAGGGGCCTTAACTTAATTGTGTACCTAGCTCAATCAGCACCACAGATACAGTAAATTTAGAAACTGGCACATGGTGTATTCAGACCTGATTCACACCTAAGAAATAACAGAATCCCTGTGCGTGTTTTAAGAACAGTTAAACTGAGCATGCCCAGAACTCAAGACTACGCACTGAAACCATGGCCGAATTATTCACAGATAGGAACGGCTACGTAGGAATGATTCATGCTTGGGAATATAATGACTTCCGCATTCGTGGCTAGAGGAACAAGTCTCTTAATGCAAATGAGCATCACTCGGGCTACTAATGTACAGTATGGGCGTTCCTCAAGACTTGAATCACAGTTAAGAAGGCCTTGTGCAGAGTAACATACACACGGGAAAAGATAAGAATGCCCACTACCGTTCTTAAATTGAATACGCGTGATTAACAGAGCCAAAGCCTCTTGCTTTTCTGTTTGTTCAGCACACAGCTGCTGCGTGTTTATAATGAATGCATGTGTTTGCTTTGATTGAATCAATAAAAGGCTCATCTATTAAAACTGCTGTTATGTTACCATTTTGTGTTTGACTTTTAATTTGAAAGGTACAAATTATTTACATTTATTTGCAGATTGTGTATAATTTTATTGTTGGTTGTAAACATTTTTTAAACATAAGTTGTCTTCTCTTATTTAATTTGTAGCATGTTTGCATTGTTTATTTGACCTTAAGATAAAAATTTTGTTTAGGTCTAATTTGTGTATATATTTAAAATTTTGAAATCTATGTTATAACAACTTTGAAAGCTGAATGGTTTTTTCTTAATCTTCAATATGTATGTGATTTTAATAATTTTCTGCGTTATAGCATATTGCAATTTTTAAAAGAAAATCTTTGTTACTTTTGTTAATTATTAAACAAAGAATGCCTAAGAAAATCAATCTACTTCTTAATTGAATCAATTAATGCGTTTCTTTGCTTAGCCATGAATTATGAGAATATTAAAGATCCTAAATATACTCACGATTCTCATTTTGGAAACAAAGCCTCTCCTAAATATAAGCACCTGGAGAAAAGACCGTTCTTAGCTCCTAAGAAGCTAGGGGTGTGGTTAGCATATTTGTGAGTCCCAAAGTCATTGGTTATGTAGATGTATCTATCTATCATCTACATAATCTATTAAATACTTTCCATTGCCTGTTCATTGTCTGCATGGGCACAACGAACACCCGCTGACACTTCATCAACCCAAGCCAACTAATTTGAAATGTAAGGCACTGTGCAATTTAAAGCTTATCTTAGCTAACAGAAATGGCAAACATGTATAGTTTGGAACAGAGAAGAGAGAGTGTGAACATTATAGAAGATTTCAATCATATCAGGCGGTGTAGCCACATACAGAAGGGAGGAATTATTCAAAGGAAGCATAGTATCTGAACAGTAGGACATGCATTGAAGCTGGAGTTTAGAAGGTTTATAGGAAATGGTCAGTTCCTTTGCCTTTAATATATGACTGAACATTTTATGAAACTTCTCTGTGCTCCATTACAAATGGGGTGTTTATCCACCAGCGGCACCACACCTAACCACAGAGTAAAGATACTCCAGGTATTACCATCTATTTAAACAACGGCTCCAGTGCGTTCTAAGGACTATAAATTTCTTGCAAGAGACGGGACCCAACCTTCACCTTGGTGAGCATAATATTGTATCTTGTGATATAAGTTCCTAAATGGAGACTTCATCCATACTCTAGAAACCAGGTCAAATATACCTTTGGTGAACATATTATTGGATCTTGCTACAGAAGTTTCTAAATGGAGTGCTCTGTAACATCAAGCACGGTATACGGTGTGACTAATCTGTGTGGGCGATGTTTGATCAAGATTTTAAACCATCTTATTCTATTTGATGGAATCAATATAATATATTTTTTCATCTTCATCATTCATCACTCCTTGTTTTTCAATCTGTGATATATAACATATTTCAAAATATATAAATGGCTATTTAAAGCGCTGGTATCTTTAAAAATGTTGTTTTTGAATATATCTTATAATCAAGATTAAATGACCTCTTGACTTTTTCTTAGCTGCTAAAACACCTTGATTGTTTAATTGACACTTTTTTTGTTATACGCATACATAGTTATCTTTTAATGTAATCTACGTATATTTTTCTTACATAGATTTCGTAAATGCGGTCTGAAAGAAGTAAGAAAAAGATACGTAGATTACGTTAAAAAATGACTACGCATGTGCAATAGTAAAAATCGCTAAACACCGGATGTATATGTTATACGTCCGGTACTCTGAATACAGGCCATAGAGCCAAGCGCTGCTATTGGAAATAACTGATCTTCCAAAAAATGACAGGAAATTGACCAGATCCAGACTTTAGTTCTGCACATGTGCACATCAGGGCAGCACTATCAGACCACATCCGCGCAATCTGATATTTTTTTCTCGATGGGTCTTGGAAAGTGGGTCAAGAGGGAGTGCAAGGGAGCATTTAAACTATGTCAGACTATCCAGTTATCCGTCATTTCACAATTTTAAGTGAGGATGCATCAGGAATATTATTGTAGGAGTGAGCTCACGGAAGGCCGTGTGAGTGAAGCGGGTGCCTTTTTCTTGTTTGTATGGGAGGCTGGATCGAGTGGGATCAGGCATCTGAATCCAATCCTATTTGAGGAAACATTACTTCTTTGAAAGGGTAGTTGGTAAAGGCACCACTCAAATGTAGTAAAGCATAAAACAGAAGCACATCAGCTGTACACGCTTCACACGATTTTAGGTTGAACTTTCATTTTCTAACCGTGTGGTCATAAAATGAAATAATTAAAAATATGCAATCAAACGATTTTGTGTACATTGCAATGATTAAACAATGATTAAGCAATGATCACTGCAGTGTACGCACTTGCACAATACTTTTCCACTTATTGTGTGATTGGAATGATAGTCATTACAATATTCTATACTGTAACCATTTGTAAGAGGAGTGACTGCCAACATAGGGGCTTAGTTTGTAAGTGGGTGCTCCCTATTGTTTAAGGCAGTCCAGGACAGGAATCTGTATAATACAGCCCAGCATTACGGAATCCATCCAATCCAGTTGCAGGGGTATTGTCACAGTCTGTATCCAGGCAAATATATGTGTACTAATGATTTAAATGGTATTGAATAAAAGTACTATCATAAATAATCAAACAAACAAACAAAGAAACCTATCAGATTAAAAAGCTTAATAACAGAAAAATAATTATTCTCACATATATTTTAAAAGAATATATGCAGGACTGATACTACCAATAGGCAACACCAGTGCTTAGATGGCACCTAAACCACTAAATGAAATATAGGACAGTGTTCACACCTAAGAAGCTCTGTCTTATTAGGTGTGTAGAATTAAGAACTAACCTACTTCACATGCGTAGTAGGTTAATTATGCAATCTACGTACCACTTAGGTATACTACGTTGACTACATGCAATCTTAAAAAACCGCACATAGTTTCTTAAGAAGAAAGAGCTATGCCTGGGAAGCCTCGGGGAGTTCTTAAGAAGAGTGTGTGTATGTGTTGGGGGGAGATATGCAAAAGAGACCAGGAAGTTAGGGAAGCCCTAGGGTACTCTTAAGTGTCCTAGGTTCGGAAAAAAAGGGGAGGTGGTGTGGGAGTGAGCTTTAGGCTAGGTGGGGATACATGCATATCCACATCTTCTTAAAACTTTCTCATCTGTGAATACGGTCCATAATATCTCTTATTAATGGGTTTTTATTTCTCCATAGTGACCCCCAAATAGTCTCAAGTGGAAACTGGGGGACATGGATAACATTTTAATGTAAGTAATGTATTAGTTGAGTGCACTATACCCCTATGGGCCCGATTCAATTCAAGGTGAAGCCCATGTTATTTTATTTGCGAAGATAATTGTGTGAATTTTTGTTGCAATTTTTATACACATCCCATAGAGGAGCATATTAAGATCTGAGAATTTTAGCTACCGTAATAGCCCACTAAAATAAGGTGGGCTTCGCATTGAATTAAATTGGGCCCATGTCTAGAATATGGTGCTGGGCTGTGACATCATATTTAGTACAACCCTCCAATCCGAAATAGTCACAGAGTCATCAGACATTTCTGAGCAACCTCTGGTCAGCCCCACAGGATGTCTTGCTACTTGTGACCCTAGCCCCACACACTTTATTCCAAATGGATGATTAATACATGATTTAAGCCTGTAATGAAATATGATATATGACACAAATCTAGTAGATATTGGCAGTAACAGAAAAAAATGAATGTTCTCATTGATCAGCTAGTCATAACTGCTTATCACATTTAAGTGGACAAATAATTAAAGAAAGTTGCCCTCTGTATTCATCTGCAAATGTAGAAATTTGCAAAATGTGTACAGAATAGTCAAGCAGTAAGTTAGGTTGTATGTCTTACACAGTCAACCAGGATAATTGCATTATTATAAATAGAGCTTTAGCTCTGGTGGTGCTTCATTTCTCAAGCAATAAAGTGGAAAATGTTTTAATATATGTGGCTATACGGGAAAGTAGCTAGTAATAATTTCTTTAAAAAACACAGAAATAATACACACACACAACTTAGAAAATGTTCTATCATTTAAATAAATACCCACAAGATTCCTTATTTTCAGTTTTATTGTACTCCTAACCATCAGAGATCTTGTTTCTTCCTTTTCCATCTACGGCAACACAACAGTTAAAAAAAAACCCCTCATAAAGATCCAGCACTTCCTCCTCGTGGAGCTCTGACGCGAATGACAGGCCGTGGGCTTGATTCTAACACTCCATGTCGAGTTTCGTGTTACTTAATGATACATGCAATTTAAACAAACAGTAAACTAAATTTAGCAGTGCTTATTTTGTGTGTATATTCAGTCCTGAAATTGCAATGAACACAACACGATGTGCTGGGGAATATCCTGGGAGGGTAACTTGGGTCAACAGAGCAGTAAAAAAATAAAAGAAAAACATGGAACCTGATCCACAAATGTGGCATATACTGTACCTTGTGAAGGGCTTTTTTGGGACTGTGCATGTACAGATAGGGACCTAATTCACAAAGTATTTACAAAGTGGCTGATCCTCCTGTGTACACATCCACAAACTGAGCGCTAGTGCAAATGGATTTTACGCTATATTTTAATGAGAATTAGAATGTTTCAGCGCAGCTAAGTGTGGATCAACAGCTAAGTTTTTATTAAGATTTCCTGCACCAGTTAGAGCTGGTATAACTGCCCGAAACAGGAGAAACCCCATGCATGCAGTTTAAACACAGCCCCTCAGACCTGCCACACAGCTAACAGGCATTAAAAAGTCTAATAAAACAATAGAACCGCACTGCATTTCACTATAAAATACTATTTTTAATTCTGTAACATCTTTCAAAGATTTTTTTCAGATAGAGGTGCAATGCCGCACATCAGCATTTTGCTCAGGACATTTTAAGGTATTTTTTATTTTTAGAGTTTTTTTGTTTAACAAAGCTAAAAAGTATTTTAATAAAAATATTTAGTATGATCAAACAACACACTGGGAAATACTTTGAAACATGTAACTTGTATAGGTGGCTACATTACAACTCTCAAGCTATTAGCTTATACATTTCTGTTTGCATGTTTCAAAGTCATTGGTCTGGATTCACAGCTAAGTAGTTTTCGTCTTACTTACGTTGTTTTAAGAATTGAGCTACTACGCATCTAAACTTCGGTCTAAAGACCGCGTTTATGCAATCTACGTACAGAAATGGTACGATGTTTAAAACGACGTATGTAAGACAAAAACTATGTAACTGTGAATCCGGACCATTGTCTACTACCTATCCAGATTCCAGATTTCCAAGTCATGCAACTCTGGATAGAGAGTATGAATTTTCACTGTCATTTCCCTAGTAGCTAACCTGGAGTGGCAGCTCCAGGAGACAACAGGCTCCCTATGTTTCTTTCTTCTTTTTTTTATTGAAAAGACAATTTTTATTTTCTTAATGAATAGAGCAGGTGTTCTCCACCCCGTCCTCAAGTAGCACTAATGGTCCAAGTATTTTAAAGGTGAGCTCATAACTGACAGTTACATTTTGAAAGCTCCACGGGTTTTGCAGGGACACCTACAAAACATGGACCGCTAGTGGTACTAGTGGTATAGAGCAATGGCCCAGATCCAGAACAACGCTTCTGTGCGAATTTACACCTGGCGGACAAAATCGCGATTTTGTATGTACTGCGCATGCGCATGACAGATGATACGCTACGTAACGTAACTCTGAGCGTATGGGCCATTCACATATTAGTTGCGTAAATTCGTACGTGTGGGCGTGCCAACTTTACGTGAGCCAAAAGTACGTCTAAATTACGCAATGTAGGCGGGGTTTTCATTTAAAGTGTACAGTATGGGCGTGCTTAGCTGCGCAAGTCCATGTTGCCCATCCGTACGTGTGCGGCCGATGTCGATTACGTGGCAAAAAGTTAAGGTAGGGTTTGAAAAGCGGAAATCGGTCAAAGTACATACATTCAAGGGGTGTGCCTAGGGGAGTTTATAGAAGGTACGCACGCGTAAATACGCTACGCTAGTAAACGGATTGCAAGTGGAGTTCTGGATCTACCCCAATGTGTAAATAATATAATTAGAGGGGAGAACACAGTGCCCAATAAAGCTGTCCTTGCATGGAATGCTCTCAGCACTAATACAACAGGGATTACAGCTCCATCCCCTTCATTATCACACATCAGCCGAATATCGGCTCAGCCCACCGACTGACTGCGTCTGCAGCGCACTGGCGACACCTGCACTTTCTGTGCCGTTTTAAGAAGTAAGATGGCCATTGTGCAGGAATTGTACATGCCCCTCCCCCCATCCCCTAAGGATTCCAACCCCCTTCACCCCACCCCCTGCGGCACCCCTATGTATATCTATATACATTGTTCTGAGGGGCCCGTGTGCACTGCAGGGGCCCGTGTACTGTCTGTTCTCTTAGCCCGCACATGGAATTTTCTGAGCCTTCATGGCCATTGTTAGGCACAGTTTGCTGCTGTGCCCACAGGGGGCAGTGCTGCACTGCATTAGCATACAATCCACGCACACCAATGATCAGAGGAAAGAAAGAGCTAAAATCAACATCATAATGAAGGAGTGAAGGGGTCTGGAGACGCGGGCCTCAGTATGGGCAGTGGGATATCAGGCAGGTGACTTACCTGGTGTCTAATGGTGTAAAAGTGCATTGTTTCTGCATTACTGTGCTGCAAATGTGTAGGAATTTGGAATATCATTGGGACGATGACGATTACTCAGATTTGCTGAAATTCTATCTCCCGGAGGGAAGAAACAGATGCTGCTATAGGGGAGGGGCTTAATGACGCAATTTATACAAATCTGTCCATCATCAATGCTATTCATAGTGTTCCTGGGGGTGGGCGGGGCTTGAGGACAAAAATCATCAAGTCCCACCCAATCCCTAGTAACGCTGGACCTGACTCAGATTTAAGAGTGCGTTAAGAACGTATTCTCCCACATACGGCGTATAGTCATGCCCTTTCATACGGAGTTGTGCACGTGCGGAAAACAAGCTCCGCATGTAGTGAGATCTGATGTGTAATCTGTGACGTACATATGCACAGATCGCAAAAAAAAAATGCAAACTGACGCACACAGCAGAGGGAAGGCATAGATGCATGCAAGGGGCGGAGCTTAATGATGTCATTTTTGCAAATCACATCATTAAGCCCCACCCCTGACTACCAATTACCCCCTTTTAGATTTACTAGAGATGGGGGCGGGGTTTGATGATGCAAATTGTGTCATCAAGTCCCTCTTTGCCCCTAGGCATGAGGCCAGGACTTGAGGCCGTGGTTTCCATGAAACCACAGGCCTCAAGCCCTCTGTGGGAGATTTCCAGGCTCTCCCAGGATACTTGCCCCAATTTCGGGAGTCTCCCAGATATTCCGGGAGTGCCGACATTCCTGCATTTACTTCCAGCCACAAAATGGCCGCCTCGCCTATGTATAGCTGCTAGATATGCTGTTAATAGAACCATTGTGCAGAGAAGATTTCCTTCCGGGGTTAGTCAGAGAGAATATTTGTAGGTGATACTATATAAACAGCAATATATTTAATCTATCACCAAAATGCCTCTGATTGAGGGAACGCCTCGTAGCTTTCATGTGGGAAATGTCTTTAAATTCAAAACGCTGGGTGTGGGAAAGAGCCTCTGATGTACCCACGCAACAACCGATGACTACACCTGCTCCATTACTATTATGTCATTAACAGCAAAAAACTCCTTATGTTCATCACCGTACAAGGTGCTTGAAGTCAACCAGGTCATCTTTTCCTGTAGTACATGCTGGAATCCACAGGGAACACATGTATTGGATTATCATTGAGCATTACTTAGTAAGCCTGGACCGGATCCAGAGTGAAGGAACGTGGGCCTTTTAGTACAGTGCATATGTGCGTCTCAGGCTTAGAGCACAGAATTGGATCCTCAGGATCCAGGATTCCGTGCTGAAAGCCGTTATAACAGGGGTGGGAGGGCAGGTGGTTAAGCCCTTCCGTACATTCCTTATTTACGCAGTGGCCCCATTTTTCGTGGGGGTGGTGCGTAAATATTAAGGTGGGGCCCTGCAAGGAGAGTGGGACGGATTTTGGATTACGTGGCGTTCCGACGGCAGCAACGCGATATGGAGATCGATGCTGCTGTATCTAGACTTCTAAGCCATCCATGTTTTAATGTAGGTGTCAGGGATCTTCATTTCATATGGAAGGATGCATCCTGCAGGGATTTGTTATCGGAGCCCTGTTGCAAAGCTCCGAGTACAACGGGATTGTTGTATGCGGATAAAGTTTAATTCAACACATATTAGCCTACAGAATGCTGAGAGACTAGTCATCGTTCAATGCATGGACAGGGCCTGATCCAAAAATGTCATGTGCCCATTCTATTGGATGGGATCCTATACAATAACAAGTCCCTGGCTATCGTTCTAAAGCATATGAGTGTTCAGTTGAGACACATGACATTGGGTCTTATTCAGACTTAATAACGTTCCTAAAAATACGCAGGCCGTGTTCATATGTTTGCGTTTTCTTGCTATCTGCGCGCGGCAGATGTAATTCATAAGAACACATTATGCGTGGAGGTGATCTCCGTATCTAATGACATCCGTAATGAGTTCGGATCGCACGCACCCGTGCTGGCCAATCAGAACGCTTTGTAACCCATCCTGGCTTACGTTAAATGATGCTTCAGTAGGTGGATTGTAATAGGGCGCACTTTCTTATCACAATGTACGGTATAGGCGTCGATGCGTACTGATCCAGACTTTTGCACTGATGCAAAAGGGGTTAACTTTGATATTGGGGTGGTTAACTTTGCTATTGTGGTGCTTATCTTTGCTATGGAAGTGGTTAATTTTGTTATTGGAGTAGTTAACTTTGCTATTGGAGTGGTTAACTTTGCTATTGAGGTAGTTAACTTTGCTATTGGAGTGGTTCACTTGCAATTACCAATACCTATATATTGCGGCCCGGCATGTGTTGCTCAGGGGTCCAATCGCAGATTTCTTATTCCTGATCTATATGCCTTCTTTACAATCAAACTAGGATATTGGGTCAGCCCACGAAATAGCTTCCAATACCGTTTGCAGCTGACCGCACCATTTACAGCCCTTGGTTAAAGGATAAATTGCTACCAGCAATTAATGAACTTGTAAAGTATTACTGAACACCCAGAAAAAATAATGAGTTAATCTCTTCTTTATCGGTATGAATGTGGCTTCCTCGCTCGTCCTCCAGGCAGCCTTGTGGAAGTGGACAATAAACAGCACCTGAATCTGACCCAGGCTCTTATCATCTCTCTACAGTCCCAGCCTCCCAGAGCGGCTAGCAGCAAGGACTTCGGCATCTATCACTGTGTCAACAGGACGCCAACAAAATGAAGCATTCAGAGCAATCCTGGTTAGTCAGCAGAATGTATCCCCGTGTGCAAGGCTGGGGATGAATTGCAGAAGCAAGTGGAGGAGGCAGAAGAGGCTGCAAGTGATGGATGGGGATGCCTGGGAGAGCCTGTCCTGAGGTATTAGAGATGTGTCGGGGCCCTATGAGGATAGACAGTGGATCTATATGTGATGTAGCTAATGATTCTCAGACCAGGGGGCTGATATACAGACCAGAACAGACCAGAGGGAGATATATATATATATATATATATATATATATAAAAGAGTCTGGTCATGTAGCGTCTATACGCATATTAAGACTAACACAGGACTGTAGCTAGATCTCTAAGTATATTTTTGTTCGATTATTACATTCGCCTAATCCACATTGTGTCTTTACAGAACCAGTAAACTTGATTGCTATGAACATATATGAAAAGTGGTCCATTAGAAAGCTGCAACAATAAACATGAATTATAGTTGCTGATTCAGAGCATAACATACACCACTGGGCAGACAATGGTTATCCGTAATGCTCTTTTGATTGGCTGAATTAGCTCAACCAATCAGATATCTCAGAGTGTGTCTGCACCTAGATAAGGTGCCTTGACCACTATTTGCATTCTATGAATGCTGCTTATCTCCCACCAGTACAGAAGACCCACAGAGGTTTCTAAGCGTCTTGTATCACTAAATAGAGATGCCTGTTTGCAGCTCCAGCTATTTTTAGATTAAGCCAGGAAAGATACAATCAGTTCCCCTGGAATAGCTTTAATCTGTACAAAAAAAACATATTTGGCCTTTAGTTAAAATTCAGCGAGGATCGGAGCATTGCGTGAAGCTCAGAATTTATAGTGGACTCTATTCCATTGTCAGAGGCCTTTCACAAGAAAAACGACAGGGAACAGAACATTAAATTCCACTTACTTTTTAGATTTCCCAGTCCTAGTGCCAGGCCGTCTTTGGTCCATTGTACAATGCCCGAATAGTTGAGTACCACGCATGACAATACCACCTTCTGCCCTGCCACCACGATCTGGTCTGTAGGTTCCTGGAGGAAACGAGGCTGTATGGCTGAAATACAAAGAAACACAGACATTAGGACTTGGTGATATAAACTCCATATGGGTCCAGATTTACTAAGCTGTGGGTTTTGCAGACGACAGGACAATTCATATGTACTAATTGTGTTATAATTTTCAGCTATAATGTCTACAAGCCCACACCCTGTGTAAAAAAAAAAAAAAGTACTCCCGGCCGACAGGGCATACTGCCGATAGTAGAACTACAGGCACAACAACAAAAAAAACAATGTCCGCTCCCTAAAGAAAAATAAACAACGCTCCCCCACAAAATAAAATAAAATACATTACACAAGTGCCCCTTAACTAAGAAAAAATATGTCAACATATGTCCCAAAATAAACAATAAGCACAATATGACACAAAATAAAAAAAAAACTGGTCAACATATGCCCCAAAATAAACATTAATCACGTCAACATATGCCCCAAAATAAACATTAATCACGTCAACATATGCTCCCTCAAAAAAACATTAAACTGGTCAACATATGTCCCAAAATAAACATTAATCAAGTCAACACATTAGCGAACATACTTAAAATAAATATCCATATATGCCCCCTTCAAAAATGTATGTTGACCTTGCTATATATTTTTAAGAAACCAGAAACCGTATATTTGCATGAAAGTCTGAGTGAATCACATTCCATTGTCTAAACAAAAACATTCCAGCACAAAAAAAAAATATTTACACTCATTTTTGTCACTGTAATATAGTTGTGTCTATATGTGTCCTATATGAACATACATGCAAAAATGGGTATTTAATAGCCTATGTTAAAATTTATGCTACAGACTTACAGTTTGGCAGAAAAAGATCCATAAACATGGATTGATACATTTTGTTTGTTGTTTGTTAGGTACATTTAATTGTAATTATTATTAATAATAATAATAATAATACTACACAGTTAATAAAAACAACACATTTGTCACCATTTATATCTTAGTATAACTGGGAGAGGTCAGGGCCGGTAACAAATGAATACACGTTCCTCCCAAAAATGTAATTTATCTTAAATATATGAAGTTTTCATTTAGCTGTTCGCCATGACAGTCTATGAAGATTATCAAAGTTGCAACTACACCTATTCTAATCATGTTAATAGATAAATAGCAGTGAGAGATTTAACACACATAGGTTCGTTGTTGCATGCCCAGCTTCATTGCATCAGTCGCACCTGTGAGTTGCCCAAGGCTCATCAGCCATTAATTATAGACCTGTGTTCTACTTTCCTGACAATCTGTCATCATTATGATGAGTTGTTATCTGTTTTGTATTGCAATTGATCCTCCCACTCTTTCTCTAGACTCACTCATATTTTTGTTACTTGGTGTGCTATTACTTCTCCAGCAGGTTACACTGTAGGGTTGCATATTCAACATCGAAATGCAAAATCACACAAGTACCCACTTAAATCTGTAAATCTTCGAACAAAGGAGCTGCTCCAGAGCTGCAGTTATACATATTTTTTTAGATATAAAATATGGATATGTTGCCTATAGCAACCAATAATATTCTAGCTGACATTCTTTAGTATGTATAAGAAAGTGAGAGTTAGAATCTGGTTGGGTGCTATGGGCAACATCTCCACTTTTCCAAATCTGCAGCTTAGTAAATCTGGCCCCTGGATTGAGCACAAAATGGTGGGTGCTAAGTAACTGATAAGCTGTGTTTGCTTCTCTGCATTCTGCACTGTATTTGTATATTTAAATGAGAAAGTTGGCAATACAGCACTGCGGTGAGTGCAGAAGCAACCTGCTTTCCTCGCCATTTCACCTAAAATGTTGCCCTAGTTCAAGAAACAAGATTTTCATTCATTAATTGCCCCAATTCTTATAATTATAACACAGTCCTATGCACCTTACAAAATAAACAGTTACATTTAAGAATGAAAATGTTTTAAAAGACAACACTAACCATACATTACATTGTTCTTATTTTAATAGCACATTCCTGCACATTTTGCTCAGGCATTCTTAATACAGATTTACATTTTTATGGTGTTTACAGAAAAAAAATAATAGATAATTTTGAAACAAAAAAAAACGTGTATAGGCTGCTGCATTAAACCTCTCAGCCTATCTGCCTATACACAGCCTATACACAGCTATTAGCATGTTTCAAAATCTATTATTCTGTAAAAAATAGCAAGTTTCTCTGAACACACCTTTATTATTCAGGGATATTTCAATCCAGGTGTGCACTACAAGATCAAAGTTTTGCATAATTATACTGTTTGGTTGCCAGATGTAACAATAATTAATTTAAGCGTGATCAGAGAGTATAGTAAACTGGGCAACATTTATTAAGGGTTATGAGTTAAATGTACCTTACTTTCTTGATTACATTATTTTAACATTTAATCATTATGTTTAGTAAAATTATTTTCCTATGCAGAATGGACTATAAATCTGGAAGTAAAATGTAACTATATAAAAAGTTTTCTGTCAGAATACTAATCCAATCACTTGCTAAATTGAATTTTCATAGGGTTTAAAAATCATATTTATTTATTGTTTATTAACAGGTTTTTATATAGCACTATCAGATAATGTAGCACTTTACAAATAATATTTCACATTGGGGCTGATTCAGAGTCTCGCATCCGTGTGATTTTTACACGGATGCGATGCTTGTTGAAAGGTCTGCGCATGCGCTACATGCGGAAGGAAGTCGGATTGCTGGCGGATTTTATGGTATCCGCCCGCATCCGATTCCGACTGCAAAGGGGGTGTGCCAGGATATTTAAATGAGAAAATGTTCGGTTTTCTCATTTAAATATTCCCTGAGCACGAGTCCGCTTGCATGCGGAAATAGCCCTACGATCCCACCATCTCAGAGCTGGTGGACTCCTAGGGTCAACTCAGCAGAGTTTAAAAAAAAACAAACAAAAAAAAAACCGCTAGCTAGTAAAAATTAACCCCTTCCCCCGGCCGCCCCGCCGCCGCAGCCTATATGTAAAAAAATAATCTCTCTCTCTCTGGTCACTCCGGTTCCCTGTCGGGGTAAGCCCAGGGTACCGTAACATTTATATTGATTTTTCTAAATAGATTTATATTTTACACAGATTGTGGAATATCTTGGTTATTCATTTGTTATGAAAAGCTTCCACACTTCAGCTCACAAGAACTTAAGTCGCAGTTGTGGCTTCTAATAGCTGTCTATAGAGGTACAATGAGGTGGACTCAAACAAACTAAATATATGTGCTTGTGTATCTGTATCTAGAGAGGTTATATATATGCCTCATTTCTTGTGGAATTTTTCCATGTCAGGTAACCTGTTGAGGAATGGAGGGACGGGTTTGATCCAACAGTTTAAAATGGCTTTTTTTGCCACAGTGATAATAATAATAAGAATAGGAATTAAGGAATTTTTCCTCTTGCCCAAATCCCAGTTCTCAAAGTTCCCGAATAACAAAACCAAGGGATCTTTCTAGATCCCCACCTCACACACTTTATTATAATAAATTGTGCCACTTTATGCCAAAACGTCGCTATTTTACGACATTCCCAAAAATGATGGTAAAAATGAGCATTCTCCTGTTTGCACTTTCTACATTGGTCTGTATCACCAGGGATCATATGTCTCCGCTGATTAGGAGTGATGTACCTTCTGTGAATAGTCTTAAGATGTACCTCCTGCAACTGAGTGGAATGTAGAGTTTTTATGGCCCGTATGTGGTTTTTAAGAATCTTGGGCCAGATCCAGAGCTACGTTTCCATTATGTTTCAAGACGTAGCGTATTTACTATGCACTCCCCTCGCTCGTATGTACTTTGGCCGCTTTACGCTTCCCAAACCCTACCTTAACTTTACGCTGCGTAATTACTGACTTATGTACATGCTACACATAGTACCTGCCTAAGCACGCCCATTCTGTATGATTTAAACGCCTCACCCCGCCTCCGAAGCGTAATTATGGGTTTCGTATGGTTGGCACGCCCCTTTATTCGTAGTTACACTGTTGATACGAGGCTGGTACATACGTTCAGTTACATGGTGTAACATCTGCTGCGCGCATGCGAAATACAGCGTTTTTACATCAGCCACTAGTGTAAATACACTAGCGTACTTAGTTCTGGATCTACCCCCTTATCACTTTCTAGCTCTGGAATATTCACTTTTCACGTAGTCACTTTCGACTTCCACAACTGCTTCACCCTTAGAGTTAAAATGTCTCTCTGTATAAATCTAGTACAATATGTATTAGTCTTAAGAAAGTGCAGCAGATCCATTAAGGTATCCACATTATCAGGCCTTGTTCTGATGGGAATCTGTGACTGTGCAAAGAGGCAAACCTGCAAGTATAGAAAGAACTGGGAATTTGGTATATGGTATTTTTAATTTTGAAAGGAGAGTAGGGTCCCTCCCGGGTCAAATATGTCGTTGGTAATTCTAATGCCCTTGTCCCTCCACCTCCTAAATAACCCATGATCCAAACTTGGGGGGAAATTTGGATTGCCCCATATCGGAACATAAATTGAGGTTTGTGAATTCCTGGTAAATTTTGAATTGATAGCAATCCAGGAGAGGTTGGTATTTCTGAAGAGTATGTTACCCATGACTTCACTTGGGATATATTTACGGGGTTGGAGTAGCATAGCTGCCGGGGAATAGGGATGAAGAATCTCTTCTTCTAACTTCCTGTTTGTGTAAGTATCTTTGTGGAGGAACCATTCAGAGATATATCTGTATGAGAAAATGACTGTATATTCGGGGGCCCCCATAACCCCTTGGTCTCTAGGTAATTTTAGCTTGGAATATGAGGTTTCTTTCCCTGCCAAATAAATTTGGAAAAAGCTTGCATACAGATTTTTGAGTGTCAGAGCAAGATCATTTAATAGGGAGCATTTGGATTAAATAGGAAATCTTGGGGAAAACAATACTCTTTAAAGCCAGCTGGCTCCCTCTTATTAAACTCCCAACTCTAATCCACCACTTTTTCTGCCACTAAGCCGGCACGATCTTTCCAATATATTTTTACCAGGGATTGGCAACCGTAAGGTGACTTTTTTATTTTGCTTATTTGTTTTCCAGCTACTAGGTATATGACAGAGTGCACGTACTGTGTTGCTGCTATTTGTCTGATGTTAAATTGAACTTGTGATACATATACAGGACAAGATTTTTTCCTTTTTGTGTAGTTGATATAATCACATAACAATATCTAATTGAGCATATATGAAATGAGGTTATATAGAGGGAGGTCTATATATTTTTTGCTGTTCACCTAGATTTTTGTAGATTTGTAGACTTTTTGTACACAATAAATCACATTGTTTGTCCTATATTTTTGCTGGCATCTAATGAACTCTACATTTTTTACTTGATCAAGTAAAAGTTATGTTTTAATTGTAAGTGTGCAACCATTATATGGTTATTTTTCTGAAGTTCGCTTTGAACCCCATTTTGTTGCATAGATGTTTTTGCCATATTTGCAGCTTCCCACTCAATTGTAACTTTCATCTGGATTATATAGATTATAATAAAGAACTGGGTTATATAAAAAATGTAGTCTCCATTGATGAGCCAGAGTGGCAATGAACTTATATTTAACATTGTCTCTGTGCAGTATTTTCCTAGCTTTCTAGGAGTTATGATGTAACAAGCCCTGATTGACCAGTCTGCCCAAAATACGGTTCTGTTGGATCTCTCATAATTTAAACAGCTCATCTCTACTTTCTATATTACCCTTGGCAGATTGAGAGTACAGGCCTAGCCATTTATATCTAACTAGATTTTTTTAGAACAAATCTGGAACACAAATTAAAATAGGTTAATGTGCCTTTAATTTTGCGAAGACAATCTTGAGTCACATTTAATAAACCGAAAAAATAGGGACAGAGCATGATATTCCAGGTGTAATGACTCTACTTGAGAGATAATGATCTGTCTAATCTGATGCCTCATTTACCTACTGTTGTATGACATCATTTTTACAGATATACACATTGTTAATTGTCCCCATACCAGCACATTAACATAGGACTTTATATTATATTGTTTAGAAATTGATTATTTAGAGGATATCATGGGGGATTTTCATCAGTAGGCTAAAATGAACGTTACAGCTCTGTACCTTATAATTTATAACCCACCACACTGTATGTTATAATTAGGGTGAAAAAAAAGGAACATCACAATGTTCTTGACCAGGAGCTATCAAGGTCAGCAAAGACAGCATCACTTTGAAAGCAAACATGGAGAGATGAAAGCCTGCTCTGCTACAGAGGACAATGATACATCCCACTAAAAGCCAGAGGCAAATGTTCTTGGAATCTTATGGAGATCCTTTCATTGTTGGTTGTTAGGAGCACATTACAATTACTATGGGAATATGTATGATGCATTTATTATACATCAGATTATGTCCCATTTGGTTGTATGGCTTATAGTGTATTATGATCGAGACATACAAATAGTATAATGACTTTCTTTTATTTATGTTCTTATAGGTCTGCCTATGTACGCTTGGATTGTAACCACAATGCAGAGGAATACACCATGCATGCTTTGCTGTCACTACTGCAGTGAACAGGCTGGATGAGAGTGAGAGAAGCAGCATGAGGAACAAAGGAGAATTGCACTATGAGCCACCTCGTTTACCGTTTAACAGCTAGCTCAGATATGGTAATGAAGCACAGGGAGGATGTACGAATACAGAATCGTGACTGATAGGCTTGCTTAACAATTTTCCCTATCTGAAGAATATTTCAGGTGCAGAAGTTAATTAAATATGGCTGACTTGTTGAGGTCATTGTCTTGACAACAATTAGGAATGAAAAGGAAAGTCCATGTCTATAAAAAAAAAAAAGGTTTCATTCCAGGAAAAGGGACAGAGCTGAAAAAGCAAAAACCCTTCTGCACTGAAAATATCTTTTCATATGCAATAAATCAGTAATCAAAACTGCTCTGTTTGCAAAAAAACAACGAACATTTTAAAAAAAATACCAATTACAACCAAGTTATTTACCTTGATTATTTATTGGTTTAACATATTGTGCTTTAGATGCGCCGTTTGGGGAAGAAAAAACAAATGGAACTTAAGAAAAAGATTTAGGGCTAATGTATGCTTTCTGTATATACATTGATGGAACATACTGACGAAGCAAAGGTAAGAACCACCACAAGAGAGGGTAATCTCAAGTTCACAGTCCATACATATGTTTTACAGAGATGTGACCATACCAAACCTTTGGCTTAGTAGGACTAGTTTGTCTTTATGCCAGTAATGGGAAAAACATTGGCTCATATCCAGAACAACGCTTGTGAGCGAATTTACGCGTGGCGGACACGTAAAATCACGTTTTGGTAAGTACTGCGCATGCGCACCATAGAAAATACGCTCCGTAATGTAGCGTAAATGTGAACGTATGGGCCATTCACGGTAAATGGGAAACGTATGGGTCATTCACGTATTTGTCGTTTAAATCCGTACGTGTGGGCGTGCCAATTTTACATGAGTCAAAAATACGTCTGAAATACGCTATGTTCGCGGGGGTTTGTATTTAAAGTGTACAGTATGGGCGTGCTTAGCTGCGTAAATACGTGTTGCACATCCATACGTGTGCGGATGACATCGGTAACGTGGGCAAAAGTTAAGGTAGGGTTTGGAAAGCGGAACTCGGACAAAATACGTACATTCAAGGGGTGTGCCAAGGGGAGTGTATAGAAGGTACGCACGCGTAAATACGCTATGCGAGTAAACATATTGCAAGCGGAGTTCTGGATCTAGCCCATTGTCTGTTATGGGATTTTTTTTTAGGTAGGGGCAGTTTGTTTCAGATCTCTCTCATTCTCCTCCTATCTGAAGAAATGTCTGATTAAAAAGAAGCATCTGATATTGTAAATGCTTCAGACAGAAGTAGGTGTAGGAATTATTAGTATTAAGATATTAGTATTAAGAGTTTTTATGAAAAAGTTAAATAACAAAGGCGGTGTTTCAAATAGATTTATTTTCTGTATGTAGCACACACTAACATAGAATGTCCAGAAAGTCTTCTTATACAAATGGTAAATGAACATCATAAATTAAAGCTTAAATACAAGGGTAAAATAATTTTATTTTGTATTGGGACAATCTGCAGGCAATAAAACAATAGGTGAAGACAAGCTAATCTCTCATGGAGACACCCTACTGACTGAATTACAAGGGGCCTGATCCAGAACTACGCCTCGGAGCGAATTTACGCGTGGCTGAGACGTAAAATCGCTGTTTTGTACACACTGCGCATGCGCACCATAGAAAATACGCACATTAACGTAGTGTAATTGTGAACGTATGGGCCATTCACGTATGTGTCACGTAAATCCTTACGTGTGGGCGTGCCGATTTTATGTTAGTTCAAATTACGTGTGAAATACGTGAAGTAGGCGGGGGGTTGTATTTAAAGAGTACAGTATGGGCGTGCTTAGCTGCGTAAATTCGTTCAGCCCATACGTACGTGTGCGTATGACTGCGGTTACGTTGGAAAAAGTTAAGGTAGGGTTTGGAAAGCGTATCTTGGACAAAATACGTCCGTGCAAGGGGTGTGCAGAGGGGAGTGTAACGAATTTACGCACACGAAAATACGCTCTGCGAATAAACGTACGGCAAACGTAGTTCTGGATCTACCCCAAGGTGGTTAAACCATCTTCTGAATCCAAAAAAAGTATCTGAGTTTACATAGGCTGTGTATATATTGATGTCATTTGCTTTTATTTCTCCAAGCAGTAAAATTAATATAACCATGTCATTGTCTAGTAGTATAAAGCTGGGTACACGCTGCAATAAACTTCAGAAGATGCAATATATTTTAACAACATTACCAATAACATAAGTCCTGATGAGCATGCCAATTCATGTACACACATTGAAAAAAAATTACCAGCTGTGATTTTCTTCTCCCATAACCCTCTGCTCAAAACAAATTTGACTCCCACAAAGTCTAGATGCGGAGATCTTGCACAGAAGGTCAGGACAGCATAGACACTGAAGTTTTCAAAAGACATTGGGGTAGATCCAGAACTACGTGTGCCGTACGTTTATTCGCGGAGCGTATTTTCGTGCACGTAAGTTCGCTACACTCCCCCCGGCAAACCCCTTGCACAGACGTATTTTGTCAAGATATGCTTCCCAAACCCTACCTTAACTTTTTCTCACGTAACAGCGTATGTCCACTAACGGACGTATAGACTACGTGAACGTACGCCGCTTAGCACGCCCATACTGTACACTTTACATACAAACCTCCATCTACTTCACGTAAATCGCACGTATTGTTGTCTCACGTAAAATTGGCACGCCCACAGTATTTACATTACGTGACACATACGTGAATGTCCCATACGTTCACAATTACGCTATGTGAATGTGCGTATTTTCTATGGTGCGCATGCGCAGTGCGTTCTAAACTGCGATTTTACGTCCCCGCCACGCGTAAAATCGCTTCGAAGCGTAGTTCTGTATCAGGCCCCTTGTGACATTGGATCAGATTCAGAGATTGAAAGAAATTAAGAGAGGAAAGTTACTCCTGGGCAAAACCATGTTGATTTCAGGGGAGTCATATTTCATCTGTTGCAAACAGTATTAGGGCCTGATTCAATTAGCTTCGCACGGGCATATTTTGCCGTGCAAAGTTAACTCTGAGAATTTTTTTGGGCTGAATTTTATCCGCACCCCAAAGAGTTGCATATAAAACTTGCCCATTTTTCATACAGTATATTATGGAAAAAAGCGCAATGCGTACTTTTTCCCATCATTGCTGGCAATGGAATCAGGCCCTTAGAGTTGAGAGGTGGCGTTTCACTACAAAGTAGTTTGGGAATAGGGGGTTTGAAATCGAGGAGTGGGAAGCTGGACTTGAAAGGGGCAATTAGAATGGACACATGGAGCAATAATTCTGGCTAGCGACAGAAGGAGGGACAATAAGGCTGTGTGGACACAAATAAAGTGGGAGGCAATAAGGCTGGCTGCACAAAGAGAGGGCAATAAGACTGGGTAACTTGAAGAAGGGGGCAATAAAGCAGACTGCACACATAGTTTGGGCAATAAGGCTGGCTGGACACTCAAAGCAATAAGGCTGACTGGACACAGAAGGATGGGCAATAAGACTGACTGGACATAGAAGGAGGGGCTATAAGACTGGCTGTGCACATAAAAGGAGGGGCAATAATGCTGGTTGGACAAACAAAAGGAGGGGACAATAAGGCTAACTGGACACAAGTAAAGAGGGGGACAATAAGGCTGACTGGACACAGAAGGATGGGCAATAAGACTGACTGGACATAGAAGGAGGGGCTATAAGACTGGCTGTGCACATAAAAGGAGGGGCAATAATGCTGGTTGGACAAACAAAAGGAGGGGACAATAAGGCTAACTGGACACAAGTAAAGAGGGGGACAATAAGGCTGACTGGACACAGAAGGATGGGCAATAAGACTGACTGGACATAGAAGGAGGGGCTATAAGACTGGCTGGGCACACAAAAGGAGGGGCAATAATGCTGGTTGGACAAACAAAAGGAGGGGACAATAAGGCTAACTGGACACAAGTAAAGAGGGGGACAATAAGGCTGACTGGACACAGAAGGATGGGCAATAAGACTGACTGGACATAGAAGGAGGGGCTATAAGACTGGCTGTGCACATAAAAGGAGGGGCAATAATGCTGGTTGAATAAACAGAAGGATGGGACAATAAAGCTAACTGGACACAAGTAAAGAGGGGGACAATAAGGCTGGCTGGACACAGAAGGAGGGGCAATAAGGCTGGGTGGACACTCATAAAGAGGGGGCTATAAGACTGTCTGGAAAAAGAGGGGGCCACAAAGAAGGAAGGGACAATAAGACTGGTTGGACACACAGAAGGAAGGTGCAATAAGGCTAGCTGGTGCTCAAATTTCCATACACCCACTTCTAAATTTCCACTTTGAGCACTGATCTACATGATAATCATTTAAAGAAAAAATCAAAAACATGTTTGTACCCAGCTTAAGGTCCTTTCATCCTGTAAAAATTCTACACCTGTTGTGATTATCACTCATTATGAAGATCCTGCAATATGGAGGATACTGCTAGGGATAACAACTTTCAGAGCCCTTCTCTACTCAGAGCCTTGCTGCTCCCATATTAAATGTCAGAAAACAATAAGGAACAATAGTTTTAGGATAATCTCTTGCTGGAGAAATCAGGGAGTTTTCTGGTCTTGTGTAATAATTTTAATAATAGGTTTCAACAATGGTGCTCAAATATTTTAACAGAAAATACACTATATCTATCTTGAACAACGTCTACGTTTTTGGAAAATGTGGTATATATATATATATATATATATATATATATATATTTACAAGATAGAGGTTGCTTCAGATCAGTTTATAAGGTAATTTATACTGCAGGTGCACAAAGCAAGGGGAATTTATCTCAAAGGAGTAAGAGGTGTGCTCAATCACATAGGTAGTCACCAGTCCCACACAAGTCCAAAGTCCGGCAGTTATAGCTCTAGTGAGCTTCTTAAATTGTCCAGCACTAGATTAATTTTATTAACCACAGCTCTCTTCATACACAGCCAATCCGTTGCTGATAGAGACAATCTAAAAATGAAACATAGAATAGAGTAGAACAGGAGAGCCGGAGTTATTCTCCTGTATACTGCCACAGTCTGCAATCTACACAAGACAAAAAGACAGCACAGGTTCTTATTCCGGGATACTGGTGGAGCTGGGTTGCATGTTGCCCACAGGAGTGTTAGTATTATATGTGACTGAGTCAACTGGTTTGGTATATTCATATATATTCATATATCTCTGGTGTTCTTTTAATTTTTAAACTATCTGTTTTATTGTCTAGCTTTAATAAAGGATTCTTTGCACCATAAAGTTCTCTATGTTTCATTTTTAGACTATCTCTCAGAGTAGCTGTTTTGTAGACTCTGCTGGGGGTGATCTGTCAATTTATAAATACATGATATATGGCCCAATGTTAAAACTCTGACAGCTTTAGAATTAGGACCACTAAAACAGCCTTGTAAGTGGCTGGTGGCTTATCATATATCTGCAAATGTATGTAACAAATTTTCTGACTTTTATTTTAAAGATTGAATATCATGGTTTGCTACTGGTTCATTGCAAGAGTGCTGGGGTGTCTTTTTTTGTATCTATCTATCTATCTATCTATCTATCTATCTATCTATCTATCTATCTATCTATCTATCTATCTATCTATCTATCTATCTATCGGCCTGATCCAGAGCTACGACTCTCCTGACACCCCCCCTGCCCCCAGCGTACTTACCCTCACTTACACCGGCTGAAGGCTACCTTAACTTCAGCCGGCATAAGCGAGGGTAACTACGCTGGGACGGCGGCGTTGTTAGGATAATGCCGCCCTCCCAGCCTCATTACCCTCCCCCCGCCTCCCTACACTAACTACAGCGTAGTAACGCTCGTGGACGCCCCCTCCAGCGTTACCACGCTGGTGCTACGGATGCCCGATCCACGATCGGCATTGCCGTAGTTACGCCAGGCAGATGTTTTCAGCCGATCTTACGCTTACGCCCGCCATAGTTACTATGGTGGGCGTAGCTCTGGATCAGCCTCTATCTATCTATCTATCTATCTATCTATCTATCTATCTATCTATCTATCTATCTATCTATCAATAGTAGATGATCCCAGGTGCGCTCACCAACCAATCCACATCCACAGTATTTCAAATGTTCCAATATGTCAGGGCACTCTTGTCCATGTCCCAACTTTCTCTGAAACACAAAACTTAAAAGAAGGGGGTGCTTCATAGTGCAGATGTATTTACTAAAGGAAAATTGCCAGCGCAATAGAATTAAAAGTACTGGATAAAATCTTGCATCATTGCATAGAGAGTGTCAACAGGCCAGTCCTGAAAGCTATACATTGGGGCTCCAGCTGCGTCCTGCTTAGTAGCGATCAAATTCATCTACTGGACACCCGCGTGGAAGCCGAACATGGAAGGATGAACAGATTATCAGAGAGAGAGAGAGAGAGAGAGAGCATGGGGTGGAGTTATATGCTCTCTTGCTGATCCTTTAATAAATATATCTGCACTATGAAGCACCCCCTTCTTTATATATATATATATATATATATATATATCTATATTTGTTATTTATGTAAGTGTGTTGTTGTTTTTCATTCATTTCTTCTTATGTATAGCTTATATATACACACATTTTACAGCTGCAAGTATCCAGCATCATGTAGGAATTGGAGTCTCCTGATAAATAGGTCACCTCAAATAACACCTGATAAGCACATTCCTGTGCTTGGAATAAAAGCAGCAGTCAGCTTTCAATGTCCCACTTGCAGATCTGACTGTCACTGAGTGTCAGTGTCTTTCTTTAAGCAGAATAATATGCTAAGATAAACACATACTTGTCGTCACTAATCTCCTGTTTAAGGCTAGGTGCCAGTCACAAGACAGAACTGCTAATAGACAGAAACAGTCTATAAAATGGAACCCAGCCGTAACATCATCTCAAGCATAGCACAGTCATTTCCCAAGCTTCTGTCCCTGGTTTAAGCAAAGTAGCTGCTGACAGTAAACCCAGGCCATCTAGAGCCTTTAGCTAGAGGCTCTTTGGTGATGAGTCAGTTAGGAGCAAACACAAAAACGGAGCTAATCTGCACTTGGGCAAACTATTTAAAATGTAAGAGGTGCAAATATATATGTTACATTTCTTGGAATGAAAGAATAAGTGTTCTTATAACACACAATCAACTAAGAGCAATGGGACTGATCCAGAACAACGCTTCGAAGCGAATTTACGCGTGGCGGAGACGTAAAATCGCTGTTTAGAACGCACTGCGCATGCGCAGCATAGAAAATACACACATTCACTTAGCGTAATTGTGAACGTATGGGCCATTCACGTATGTGTCACGTAAATACTTACATGTGGGCGTGCCAAATTTACGTTACTCCAAAATACATCTGAAATACGTGAAGTAGGCGGGGGGTGGTATTTAAAGTGTACAGTATGGGCGTGCTTAGCTGTGTAAATTCGTTCAGCCCATACGTACGTGTGCGTATGACAGCGGTTACGTGTAAAAAAGTTAAGGTAGGGTTTGGGACGTGTATCTTGACAAAATACGTCCGTGCAAGGGGTGTGCCGAGGGGAGTGTAGTGAACTTACGCGCACGAAAATATGCTCCGCGAATAAACGTACGGCACACGTAGTTCTGGATCTACCCCAATATTTGTTTTAGAATGCAATTTAGAGTTGAACTAAGATACTCCTGTTTTCAGTTCTTACTAAAAGTCTGGCTGATTAACAAGGGTTGCATTGCATTTTTTTTTACAGATGTGCAGGCTCGGTTTTTTTAAATCAAACCTGCCCGAACCTTAGGTATCTGATGATGCAAAACATCATCGTCGCGCCGTTGGATCTCGTGGTGTTTGCCTCACAGAGAGCAATGTTGTGGCGGAGGAAGAAACGAGGGATGCAGCAAAGGTAAGTAAAGGGATTAAAATAAAAGGGGAGGTTGGAGAGAACTGACTAGGGAGCTGGAGACATGATGGGAATACTGAGGGAAGCTGGAGACATGATGGGGTTACGGAGGGAGCTGGAGACATGATGGGAGCACTGAGGAGGGTGGAGACATGATGGGGTTACTGATGGGAGCACTGAAGAGGCCGGAGACATGATGGAGTTACTGAGGATAGCTGGAAACATGATGGGGTTACTGAGGGGAGCTGGAGACATTATGTGGTTACTGAGGGGAGCTGGAAACATGATGGGGTTACTGTGGGGAGCTGGAGACATGAAGGGAAAACTGAGGGGAGATGGAGACATGATGGGGTTACTGAGGATAACTGGAAACATGATGGGGTTACTGAGGGGAGCTGGAAACATGATTGGAAAACTGAGGGAAGCTGGAGACATGATGGGGTTACTGAGGGGAACTGGAAACACAATGGGGTTACTGAGGGGAGCTAGGGACATGATGGGAAAACTGAGGGGAGCTGGAGACATGATGGAGTGAGTTACTGAGGGTAGCTGGAAACATGATGGAGTTACTGAGGGGAGCTGGAAACATGATGGAGTTACTGAGAGGAACTGCAGGCATGATGGGGTTACTGAGCGGAGCTGGAGACATGATGGGGTTACTGAGGGGAACTGGAAACACAATGGGGTTACTGAGGGGAGCTAGGGACATGATGGGAAAACTGAGGGGAGCTGGAGACATGATGGAGTGAGTTACTGAGGGTAGCTGGAAACATGATGGAGTTACTGAGGGGAGCTGGAGACATGATGGGGTTACTGAGAGGAACTGCAGGCATGATGGGGTTACTGAGCGGAGCTGGAGACATGATGGTGTTACTGAGGGGATCTGGAGACATGATGGGGTTACTGAGAGGAGCTGTAGACATGATGGGGTAATTGAGGGGAGCTGGAGACATGATGGGGTTACTAAGGGGAGCTGGAGACATGATGGGAATACTGAGGGGAGCTGGAGACATATGATAGGGTTACTAGGGAGCTGGAGACATGATGGGGTTACTGAGAGGA